>JAUESI010000003.1:4505635-4521973 GCA_032275145.1 Synergus laeviventris | reverse complement strand
CTCTGGAGTGTAAAACAGTGTTTCTGGAGTACAAAACAGTGTTTCATCCGGATCGACTTTCAATCTATTCCATTCCGCATGAACTCGACTTCCAATCCTGTCCAATCTCAACGGATACTAATTCAATACTTTTCAATCCGTGCCTGCAATCCTAGGACACATCGAAAATAACAATTATCTTAGATCCGAAACCTCAATCCGAATTCACATAAATTCATTTGATCTCGGATTGAATCGAATTCAGGCGAATTGAGGCAACCTCGCTTCGACCGCAGATTATAGCAGATATGAATAGAACGGATTTAGTTGGATATAAATCTTATTTTGAGTTTGGATTAAATTGGGTTCATTCGGATAGAAATCTTAGGTTTCACCTCGAATTAGTTCGGATTTAACGAATTAGAGTCCTTCATTTCAAATCGTACTAACAACCGATTCGGTCAGACTGTCAATCTTGGTTCAATTTTGGATTAAATAGTATAAGAATTTTTGTTTCAAAGTGGAATTCGGGCGGATTTGCCCGGATAGCAACCTTGATTGGACCGTGTATTAGGACTGATCATTCAGTTGAATTGGCACCCTTATTTCGTGTTTGGAGTACAACGGATTCATTCCGATTGGAACGTTAGCTTCGACCTTGGAATAGATCGGATTCGATCGAATAGAAATCTTGAGATTCAACTTGGAATAGCTTGTATATTAGAGGATTGAAATCCTCGTTACAAATCGGATTGGGCGGATTCAGTCGTATGGAAATTTTGTTTTGAATTTGGATTCAGTCAGATTGGCATCGTTGTTTTAATTTGGAATTAAATCGGATAAGGATTATTATTCTTGTTTTAAAATTGGTTTAGGCCGAATTCCACCGGAAAATAATCCTTCTTTTAAAATTGAATTAGGTTGGATTCAGTTGAGTTGTCATACTTGTTCAACTTCGGATCCATTCGAATAGGAATCTTTGATCCGACTTCGGATTAGATCGGAATGAACACGCTTGATTTTGATAAAAATTTCAGAATGAAATGGACTCAAAAGGATAGAATTTTTTCTCCCCGAAACTTTCGCCAGGACTTTTTAGGCTTCCAGTTACTTTTTAGAAAAAGGTTTGTAGGAATTTTCCTACAACTGATTTTCAAATTTGTTTTATAAGAGTCTGGATAATTTTAAGTTACTTTATTATCATCAATAGAATTAGAGGTTGCAAAGCGAACGAAACTAAATTTTGCCTTAAGATTCGCGCACTCCTAATTGGACAAGTTGCACCAAGTGGTATCGAAAGATCCACTGAATTGAGACGACCACTGGCTGGTAATGGCCACTTTGAGGGCGCCTCGTAAGCTCGTTCTAAGAGTTGGGCACTACTCCTAAGTGGCCTTAGGTCACTGTTTCTATACTCTACATAAGGAGAACCAGTATAGGAAACCAGTATCGAGTTTAAATCTTACTTGACTAACCCAATATATATGTACCATATATATATATATATATATATATTATTTCATTAGTTGCTAGGAATTATTAGCGGTCTACCTCCAATTCCTTATTCTTGATTCAACCCATAATTTCTCCCCCAGATGTGATATGATCTATATGTGTTCAGCTCATATAGGGGAGAACCGGGGAAATTCACTCGATTCATTCACTCGTTAGGATCATAATGGTGTCGTCCACATATTGCGTATCGCTTTTAGAGGGTGGGCGGGTTTGAGAGGATCTGTTATAGACATGTTAACTGGAGGAGGGCCAAGAAATATTACCTAACATTAATAGGCCGAAATACCCTAGTATTAAAATAATGAAATCCTTGAAATCATTCGCGAACCCATAAAATTCCTTCAATTTTGTGAAATTACTTGAAATCCTTTAAACTCTTGGAAATCCCCCGATAATCGATTAAATTAATCCCCTTGAAACGTTGTGAAATTCCATGAAATATCTTATATGCAATCTTTGAATCTTGTAATTTCTCCTGAAATACTTTAAAAACTTTGAAAATCGTACAAAGTTTTCAAAATCTTTTGAAATCTTTTGAAATGCCTTGTAATATGAAATCATCTAAAATCGATTAAAATCTTTTTAAAATATTGCAAACCTTCTTCAATTTCTTGAAATTTTTTTAATTCACTGAAATCCCAAGAAATTTTTTGAAATATTTGAAAATTAGACAAGATTCTTTTAAATTCTTTGAAATTTTTTAAATCCCTTTAAATTTTTTTAATTCTTTGGAGATCCTATAATAACACTATGTGAAATTATTTGAAATCTGGTCTGATAAACGGTGATGGTGGTGTCAAAAAATGGAAAAACGACTTTTTTTAATAATACAACATAATCACTAAAAATTATTACTACGCTTATAATAATATAAGTACAAATATTTAAAAATAATGATATAAAAGAAGTTTAAAACGAGTTAAAATATCTTAATTGATTTCAAAATATTTCGAAATATTATTGAGTATTTTAGGTGATTACACAAAATTTTTAAAAAGTTCAAAAATATTTCAAGAACATTATTTATATTTTAAAATTACTCCCAAATCTTGAAAATAATTTGAATTCGACTGAAATTTCTTTTAAAAAATCTTTAAAATCACGTTCATTAAGTTACCATACTTTTAACTCTTTTAAATATTTTTTAATCCTTTAAAATTCCTAGAAAACTTTTGAAATTATAAATTCCTTACAGTGCTTTTAAATACTTAAAAATATTTTTAAAATACATGAAAATCCTTAAATAAACTCTTTTGAATTTTTTAAAAATAATTTTTAAATCTTTGGGATATTTAATAACCCTTTATAGTCTATTTAAACCACATTAAATCCCTTGAACTGGTATAAAATCCCTTAATATCACTTAAATTCTACTGAATTCATTAAAAATATTTTTAAATCTTTGTAATCTTGTGAAATCCTTTGAAAATTTTTATATTCTTCAGAATTCTGTTAAAAAATTGTAAAATTACAATTTAAAAAATATAACAATAACTATATATCTAAAATTTTTTAAGGTTTGGACTGCACACTTGTAGTACCACCCCCATCCACCAAGAAAAGCTATTTTTTCAATCCTTTTTAAATCCTTAAATTTTTGACATATGCCTTGAAATGCCTTGACATATAAGTATATTTACCTTGCAATCTAAAATTATTCTTGTATGCTATTTTTTGTTCAAATTTGTACAATTTAAAACTTTTTCCTTGGAAATACATGAACTTTCACCGCATTAATGAGACGTATAATAATGTCAGGTGGTAATGGATAATAAATCGTAGAGATATTTCGATACATATGGAATTGGGAAATATCTCAGTATATTTTTGAAAATTTAGGAATACTTCGGAATATTTCAGAATAGTTTGAAATATCAAGAACTTTCGGAATATTTCAGAATATTGAGAATATTAAGAATACCAGGAATATCGGAGCGATCGTGCACTCAGGTGAAGTAGATCCGGTAAAGCTCATTTTGAAATTGGAGACAGCTCGACTCGGAAATGTTTTCAAATCCAAGAAAAATCTAACTGTACTCTTTCCGTAGCTAACGCGCTAATTGTCCTAATTGTTCGGGCAATATCAGATGTCAATTAAGCCTGCAAAGACTAATTAAGTTCGAGCGGAGACATCCGTTCGGGTTCAAGCACTCTATACGTAATACGTGTATCTGGCTCTTTCTCTCCCTCGGCTTTCCGATCTTTCTCTCCAAGAAGAGGACACAAAGGTCGAGGACTAACTGAATTTTCTTGAGCAAGCGTCCATCAAGATCGTATTCCGGAAGGCTCGTAAGGACGAAGGCACGTGGAGGGACTGGGCTCCGGATGGCAAGCCGGCTTCCGCTCCTACGCCAACCTATAACGTCAACCTTCAACCTATAGCTAAACGCATCTAGTCTGTATACTGGGTGTACGCGATAAGTAATTCACTTACAGCTCTATTGAGTTAACCCTTGCTTCCACGGTGACTCCATTTACTCTCTCAAGCCCCACAGTTGCGCAACCCCTCCCCCTTTCCCTTACTCTTCCCCTACCCAACCCCTTCCCCTTTGCCACCCACATCGTCCTTGTTCCGTTCAATATTAAAATCACTTCGCGTCGTATATTTTGTACACTGATGCATACAACCATGTGACAAGCGAGCACGTGAGTTCTGATTTTCCCTCATGGTTAGCAACATCAGTTCCGATGCACTCTCTCTCTATAGGAAGTTTATAATCATCTCTAATGCAATAGTTGTTTAATATAATTTTCTATTTAGTTCAAAAGGTTGTAGAATTCAATTTTTTAGGGTTGTTTTCTGGTATTTTCCAGGCTGGGCATTTGAAAACTTTTTTTTTTATTAAACCACAAATAAATAAGTACTTAGGGTTGTTTAAGATTGCAAAATGTATTATTAATAAGAGATTTTCGAAAATTTAAAGGATATCAAAAACTCCTTCAGATTTTTAAAGATTTTCAAAGAGTTTAAGATAACATATATGAACAGATTCTCAAACATTTCAAAGGATTCCGTGGAATTTTAAGAAATACCAAGAATAGGAATTCTCATTCTTTCGTGTAATTTAAAAGATTTTAAAGGGTTTCAGGATATTTTAGGTGATTTCTAGAAATTTTAAGAACTTTTAAGAGAGATTTAGAAGGGAGATTTAAAGGTTTTCAACATATTTTAACGAATTCCAAGGGATTTTAAGGAATTTCAAAATATTTTCAACGATTTCAAGTCATTAAGAATGATTTTGAAGGAATTTTTGGAATTTTAAGATTCTCTTATGGAATTTGAACCTGAGAAGATTTTTTAATTGGTTTCAAGAGATTTCATAGAAATTTAAAAGATTTTTAAAGAATTTTAAAGCTTGTCGTGGAATTTAAGGAATTTGAAGAGATTTTTGTAAATTTAAAAATACTTCTAGATCGTTTTTAATGAATTTTTAATATATTTCACGTAATTTTAGGAGATTTCAAATTTTTATAAAAAATGTTAAAGTTGTTGAAATTTAAGAATGTCAACTGAATACTGATTAGAAGTTTTAATGATTTCAAGAGACTTTTTAGAAATTTTTAAGGTATTCGGGACATTTGAAGATACCAAAAGATTCTTTTAATGCATTTTGACGGATAATTTGAAGGCACCAAAACATTTCTTAAATTAATTTTAATGGTTTTCCTGGAATTTTATGAGATTTCTGTGGACTTTTTTTTAAAGAATTTTAAAGGTTGGCGTAGAATTAAAGTTTTGTGTGAACTTCTGAAAACCACATACATACATCCGATTTTGTTGGAACTAAGTATACTCAGGTATACTTGCGTATTTTTGTACGTTGATTAATAATATGACGATGAAAATGGGCATATGTTACATGATATTTTCAAGGTCTAAATGCTAAAAACAATTTTTAAGAAAAACATTTTTTTGATATTTCACTCGGACTCCAATAGTAGTCAATCCTTTTGTTGACTTTCTTAGAAACTGAGTTCCTTCCCAAATTTGGATGAGGGAAGGTATAAAAGAGATTAGAAATCCTATCCCTCTTTATCTCCTATCTCTCGCTTGTACCCGTTTATCTCTTTCTATCTCCATATCGCTTGTCCATCCCCGACCAGAAGTAAGGAGATTAAAAGAGGTAGGTTAGTGATTATATTGACTGACAAAGTGATTTAAGAAGATACAGGGAATAGACGAATGATAAATGAGGAAATTGGAGATATAGGTAATAGATATCAACAAAAAGATTGAAAAAGAAAGAGTTGGATAAACAAGGTATAGACTGGGATAGAGCTGTTCCAGATGAGTGACATTAAGTTTTACCGCATAACTCCTTAGTCCTTGGTTAGCTCAATGCACTAAGCTTTGGAAGACGAACTCCATATGTGTGTGGGTTCGCGTCCCTATAGATGCGGATTTTTCAGTGTTATAAATGTTATTGCTATAGTCAGATTAATATACTACATATGTAAAAATATTGTAGTTATAAAATTATTATGGAGGTTTAAAATACATATTAACATTAATAAATTAATAAGGGAGAAATAGTCTTAGGGATAGAAAGAGATACAAATTTCTAGCAAGAGATATAGATTTATGGATAGAAAGGAATTAAAATGTTGTCTTTGTAGATATATAAACTGAGGGATAGGAAGAGATATATAGTATATTACCAGAAACAGGGATAGACTGAGGGATAGGAAGAGATAGATATCACCGGTCTCTGAGATAAAATGTTGGATAGAAAGACATATCGTTTTGGGGATGCAAAATGGATGCTTTTGGAAGAAATAGAAAAGTTCTATATCTTCCAATCTCCAAATTTCGATCTCTTTCTACCTATTGAAGTATTTACTTCCTGCACGGAGTTCACACATTCAAACAGAAATATAAAGAATTCAAACAGCATATCCACTTACAATTACTTCTTTCCAAAAACTTGATATGAGGTCGTATCTGGAGAGCGGAAGCAAGTACCCAACCCATATCGAGAGCGTAATTCAAATTTGGAAAGATAATGCTTTGAAACTACCATACATTTCAAGCGATGTGATGTTACTCCATCGAGTTATGTAACTTCTCTTATTCCTCAGAAGGGCGAAGTAGGTGTACCCCAGTCGCTTGGCGCTTGCAGATACGTTATATATCAGGGAGAAAACTTTCAGCATAGATAACCTACTTGAGGAGTTAGCCCGCGTACATGCAAATTTCTGAATTATTATGCCGCGCGGAGTATATTATGCCGGTGCCTGGACCACCTTCACCATCCCTCAACCAGCATCGCACCTCCCACCACGCCCATCTCACCCTGACACCTTTTTCCATGCACTCTAAGTGCTATACTTATCTACGAAAACCTAGCCTCAGCAAATTACTGCTGCAATTAATTTCTCACGTGTTAAACACATTAATTCAATGATAATAATAATGGGCAGTAGGATAGGAAGAATAAAATAGGAAGACAGTATTTATGGATACTAAAAAATATTCTTGAATAATGGATTTTGAATTGGTTAATATTCTTTTTTATGTACTTATTTTTCTAGGCATCTACTTCCAAAATAATATTTTAAACCTTTTTTTTCAACTGTGCGTTTTCCCCAAACCCTGTTTTCCAACACACGTTTTCTAATATACTTAAGAATACTCCTTTTTGAAACTTATTTTCCATTCCGCTTTTTTAATTTCTTTTCTTTAAAACGTACTTTTTCATATCCCTTTTTCACATTATATTTTACAAACTCCGTTTAGAAACACTTTTTCCAACCTTTTACACAACCCTTTGATAAAGTAACTTTTTCTTAGAAAAGTGACTTATAAAAAGAGGTTAGAAAAGATAATTGCAGAAAGAGTCGGAACAGGTGTTTTGAAAAATCGCGTTGTAAAAGGGGGTTTAGTAAACAGGACTGCAAAAAAAGTAATATAACAGTTTAGAAAATTATAGTTATATAATTAAAAGTCGTGGACAAGCAGGAAAACCTTGTATCGTTAGATTTAAGTTCACTATTATTTCTCGACTTTGACTCTCGTTCGGGCTTTGTCTGACATTTTATGCTTTCTCTACTGTCATCTCTTTCTCGCCCTCAAAGGCCCGAAGTCGAGGGATTATGCCAAACAACTCGTCGTTCCCAACGAGTTAGAATTTAGTAACAGAGCGACATACGCGAATTATTGAACGTGACAGTATTAAATTCTATATGTGGCGAGTCGACAGAATTCTATATCAGATTAGAGGGGATGAAAACCGGGAACTCGCCGATACACTGTCGGGAACGTGTACCGCAGGAATTAGAAGCAGCATAATTTTCGGAATTGCTACGCTACTCACAAATTAAACTTCTATCATTATTTATCAAAATTTTAGTATCACTTTAATCCCTTCGACTTTGAAGAAGCTTTAACTGAAAGAAGAACTTGATTTTCGTAACATAAATAAATATCATGAACATTTCATGTATACACCCAATCCAGGATTTGTATTAGACCATATAAACTATTTGATTTTCATAATCACACTAATCGATTTAAGTTCGAAAATCTGTAGTTCGAATAAGAAATATGCGTGTCCCTCAAATACATCTTACTTGTGTAGAATTAACTTTCCGTTGTATTTTTTAGTCTTAAAATGCGAATTTTGCAGTTGTTTACACATAACTTCCATCTTAAAGCTATTATTAACAATATTTTAAAATATTAAGTCCTTACTTATCTAAATAGGGCATGTGTAATTTTTAATTTAATAGTATGTGTAATTTGAAACTCTCATTAGTGAAGTGTAATTTTATTCTGAGAAGATTGATTTCTTTAATAATCTATTTTTTGGGTAAAACCTTGAACTGTATAATTAGTTGCATCAACTTGATTATGTTAAGGTCCGTAATATGGAACCAGGGGGGACGTATTCATATCATATGACAAACAGGGGTTTAAAAACAAAACTGCCTATAAAAATTACACAAATATTCTGCGTCCGCGTCTGGCCTATTCCACAAGTGGTCCTGTTCAGAGGTAGCGTTCGCAGAGGTGTCCTACTTGTTCCGTTCCCAAAAGGTTCCGGGGGAATTTTATTTATTTTTTAGCAATAGACAGGGGTAATCGTAATTGGTAAAAGAAAAGGAACGATTAAAGAGAAATCAGTGAAGGAGGTTTCGGAGAAGGACATAAAAGGAAACAAGAAAATAATAAAACAATAACCCATAAAATAAAATAGAAAGAGAACGGAAAAAGAAAAATTTCCTTCGCTCTTTCAGACTTTTAATTATGAGTTATTTTCCTATTCATCCCTGTTCAAGAATAGTCAACTTTAACTATCACACTATGACAAAAAAAGAAATTCGGCGTTCTCAATAGGTGTGGGAGGTAGACTGTCCTCTTGGTCTCTCAAAAACTTCGCCGACTGTCCTCTTGGATTTTTAAAACTGAATGACGTTAGGCGTCGAGGCTCGCAGGCTCTTCACTCTTCAGTTGCAGACCCTTTACTGCTCGGAGAGGGGTATGGTCTGGCTAGCGGGTTGGCTAGCTGTAGCAAAAGAGAGAATGAAAAAAAGGCTAGGACACTGCCTCTTCTCCGCGTGTCAAGAAATCTGTTCTAAGAATTTTTAAATTCTAAACTATGTAAAAAAATAATCCTACATATCCAAAACTTGTACTCAGGAGTAAATTTTATTTTATGAATGAATTTTATGAATAAAAATAAGACTTAATTGTTGAGAAAATTTGCTCAGAATTTCCAGAATAATAAGCAAGAGGAAAATTCCTGATTTATTTATTTAGAGAGAGAGAGGGGGGTGGGGGAGAGTATGGAAACTGCGCTTGGGTCCGAGGTCAGCGTTGGAAATCTGACCTGTCGGCAAGCATTACAACTATAAAATTAGAGCGCTTTGGCCCTAGCATGGGATTTATTACACAATTTTGGTAATGAGTTTATTGAATTAAATGGGTCGGTGTGACGGAAACATATTTCCTCCCCCACTTTACAGTCTCTTTGGGAAGGGCCTTGACCAGCGCATCCCCTGTGAGAGGGAGTTAGTTCTTTTGGTACCTCTGATCACGTTAGGTCTATTGGATAATAAAGAAGTCCTGCAGTATAGTTCAGGCATCAAATACTTAGATTGGGAATTATTATACTTTCCCTTTAACCCGTTACAAAATTGGTGATCCAAACAGGATAGAAGTCACCGATCTCAACTATATGGAGTGATTTTTGATCAAATTACCCTATCTATGGATAAAAGCTTGGACTACGGAAATCACTACGATGGTTAATCAAGAATTATCATTTAGGTATAACCCGTTTACCATATTTGAAAATCAATCACTACGATGATTAATCAAATACTCCGGATTATCACTACGGTATAGCCCGTTAACTGAATAATGGGGTGCGTTACTATAATAACGGTAAGACTCAGATGAAGACGTGTCCAGTAGAAGTAAGCAGCAAAACAAGAGAAACAAATTTACAAGCAGAAGTAAGCAGCAGACAAACATCTCCAAGTGAGCAGTGAATTTATTAAATAAGATGGAAAACTTGTGCAGTTACTCAAAGAGTGAGAAACTTTAGGCGTTGGTCGTTGTCGACTCTAAATGCAGAAAACCTGAAGCGAGCGGATGAAATTAGAAATCTCTCTCAGATCAAACATGCATTGGTCACAGAGGATGAGTCGAACCAACGTTTGCATCATCGGGAGTCGTCAGACGAGGAAACGACACCGCCATCGCCGCCCAAAACCATCCTAACAGAGAGTGGTCCAGCTAGACCAAGAAGGAACAGTATGCACCCCCTGAATTCCTTCGACTCAACAATACCCAGTGCATCCGGTGCATACGCAAGTTCATCCCTAACACCTGCAAATGCCTTTCCGAGAAACTCTCTACAAGCGGTGTCTTCAAGGGAAAACGAACCATTTTCCCACGCTATAGAACTTATACGCACTGTAGAGGTTCTCAACGGCCAAGATGATGTTGGGGTACATGACTTCATCAATACCGTGAAGTGTGCTAAGATCCGATGCTTTCAACCTAGTCTGATATTGGACAATATCTTAAGAGAGAAGATAGATTGAAATGCCAAAAGAGCAATCCGATATTATCCTATCAGTAACTGCGATGACCTTTACAACGCATTAAAGACGAATTTAGCCATCACAACGTCTCTAAAATGGAATCGTGTCGAAGCAAACTTGAGTCAATCCGGCAAAATCCAAACTCAGCTCAATTCTACAATCCAAGATTTAGGAGTACGTATAATTAATTGATTTATACAATTCAATCAGAATATTCATCTGGAAGGAGAGGAAATTACCCCTTCAGATGAAGGAAAAATCGGCTACAAAAAGGTACGTAATGTATTTACGAGATGACATAAGTCATCAAGTGTGACGTGCGACTCATAAAACCCAGAACCTTGAACGCAGCTCTACAGAAGGCACTGGAGACAGAGGTATGGTGTAGGGAACGTCTGCGCGTGAAAGTCTCTATAACCCTCCGACAATCACCAAGTAGTCTAAGACCGCCTATGATTCTTCAAACCATGGGCTACCTTTACAACTGAGGACGCAAATCACTTGCAACTTCTGCACGAAAATGGGTCATTTAGAGAATCAATGCTATCTAAAAGCAAGACAATAGGGTTTTCGAAATTTTACAGCCTAGAAGAGGCCACCTGATTTCAGGAACATATAGAAATTGAAGATTTAGAATTTTGTCCATCTAGAATCCTACGAGTTAACACCGGGAAAGTAGGAGGAAATAAACTACGACGAGGAGTCTGCAGAGTTTCAGCAATCAGCGGACGATTGCGCTCCATACACGGAAAACACTCTAATGGACGTACCTACAGACTTTTAGTAGACTCAGGAACTTGCTATTAATCTCATAAAAAGCTCCGAAGGATCCTCGGAAATAAAACCATTCCAGTTGAAAAAGCATGTTCCTATGGGAAAAGATATTAACTACTCCAGCATTAAAAATACCATATCTAGGAAAATTGCATTTACGTCACATAACAGACAACCATTTCCCCTTACCGGAGGAAGGAATCATCGGAATGCCATTCCTGAATGCATTTGATAGATATAATATAACAAAAAAATTGACGGCGTTTTCAACACTAGAGGGACATTTTGAATGTAACCGAATGCCCTTTGGACTTAAAAACACCAATGCAACTTTTCAGAAAATGATGGACAATGCTTTGAGAGGATTGATAGGAAAACAATGTTTTGTTTACCTGGATGAAATTGTGGTATTTGGCTCCACCCTACAAGAACACAACAAGAACATAATTAATCTTTTTGACAGATTACATAAAACGGGTTTCAAACTCCAACAAGACAATTGTGAGTATTTGCGACCGGAACTTGAATATCTAGGAGATTTAATAACCAAAGATGGCGTAAAACCCAAGTCTGTAAAGACACAAACAGTGAGAAATTTCAAAACACCTCAAATCCAAAGTTTCCTAGGACTCGCAAGATACTATAGGAAGTCCATTAAAAAATTTGCTCACTTCAGTAAACCAATTACGAATTTAAAACAAAAGAAGGCCCCTTTCAATTGGAAGATGGATTATAAAAGTCTTTCGATACAATACAGGAATTCATATGAACAGCATCAGTATTGAGATTTTCAGATTACAAAGAAAAGTTTACATTGACAACTGACGGATCAAACGTTGGATTAGGAGCAGTTTTATAACAAAATGAATACCCCTGTTATATATCTAGGACCTTAAATAAAGCTGAAATCAATTATAATACAACGGAGAAGGATTTGCTAGCAATAGTTTGGGAATGCAAAAGACAGTACCAATACGTTGTTTGACACGTAAAGGGAAAGGAAAACCATGCTGCAGATTTTTGTCCAGATTATTTCCAATCATAGAAGTCTGAATCTCCGGAAGGAGATACAGAAAATATCGAAACCTCTAGTGAGGATTCAATCATGAGAACAGCACGACTATGAAATAGGCTGATCAGTTGATACAGCTCTTCTATCAACGACCAACTTCATAGAAGAGAAGCTGATTTCGAAAGGTGTCTTTATAAGCGCCGTTCTGGATATTGAAGGGGCGTCCAGGCGAACCTCAAAGGCCTCTATACGGCATGCAGCGGAGGACCGCTAGCGATTAACCGGTGGATAATGTCGTCTCTGGACAGTAAAGTTCCCAGCCCAAGTTCCCACGCTTTTATGGTGTTTTATGCAGATGATATCTGCCTGCTGGACACAGGCAAGTACGAAGAAACACACAGAGACATCATACGGAGAGCACTGAGAGAGGCCTTTGGATAGTGTGAGCGAAAGGGCGTCAGCTTTCAAGCGGACAAGACAGCGGCACTTGTTTGGTGGAAGCGGATATTACGTAAGACTGCCTGCAACAAACTAGACAGGGTGCAAGCCGTTTTCCTGAGGGGTAAATGCTCGATGATGTCCTGTAATTGGCCCTGGAAATTAAGGCATCTGCCATGCAGACTGTATATAGACTCCGCTTTGTGGGAGAATGGCGGGAAAGCTCTTCACACAAAGAGCTGAAGAGAATGTGTCCTGCGGGGATCTGGATAGGATAAAGACCCAGTTTGTGGGTCTTTATGGCATAGGAGCTGCAGTATATGACCAAAAGGCCGCGAACAGGTCTGTCCATAGGCTGGATGGTTTGAACAGAGTCTTCCAAGCGGAGGTGCTTGCCATCAAGGAATGCGCGAGGGTTATGTCGTGGATAATCACAGGCGAAGTTCTCTGAATCTGCACGGACTGTCAGCAGCACTAAAAGCATTGAACAGAGAGGAAGTCTCGTCTAAGCTAGTGCAGGAAACTCGGGCAGTCCTCCACGGAATTGCACGCAATAACCAGCCTTATCTCACCTGCATACCAGGTCATGCCGGGTAGAAAAGAAAGCGCAAACACTACTTGCAGAACGCAAAAGAGAAAATAGAGATGCAAAAAATAAAATACAAAAAGTTCCAAGATTCAAAAATATCATGCAAATCAGCTTATGCCCTAATATAAATTATGTGAATCTGAATCTAATTCAATCAAGGATTCAACTGCTAGATAAAGAAAGATACCTTTTGAATCAACTCTTCGGTAAAAAACGAAATAAAAGAAGATTTTTTAACGTCATATATGGGATGGTTCGAAAACACTTTTTGATACACTAAGTGAAAATGATATGGGTTACATTAATGAAGAGCTAGATAAACTATTTAAAGACAATACAATCCTATCACAACGCATTTCTCACCAGACCAAGATAATAAAATTACTATTAAATTCTGCTTCTACTGATTTCAATCCGCTTGAACTACACAGTAGGGAAAATGTTAATCGTCTTAATCAATCGACTAATGAAACCAACCAAAATATACCAAATATACCATTCCTTTAAAAGAATCCAACTGCCAACATATCATCGACATTTCAATAGTGAACGTGGCCATCACAAAGAATCGATTTGTGTATTATATCCACATTCCTATTCCGGAAATTAGGACCTGTGAAATCAAGCACTTAATACCTATTCCCAAACAAATCAGTTTGATTTTCCTTCCTACGAATATATAGTATTAAAATTAAGCTCTACAGAAGCTCGAACTCATTTGTTAATACTCTCATTTTTTTTCTTAGTTATAAATATTTTTTAAAAATATTCATAATAATAATAATAAAAAGTAGTTTTACAAGATCTTTTCAGTTCATTTAGAAGTAATTGTACATAGAAATACGAAATTTTCCACATATTTTTTCCACATCAAAATTTTATTTTATTACTACTTTTAATCAATTTTTATCATTAAAAATTGTTACGCATACTTAACAAATAGTTGGCAGTGTTATTTTTGTATCAAATACAACTGTGGTACACCGAACTTCAAAAATGCTATTAATATAATTATGTTCGCTTATTATTAGATCACACTGTCATCTTTATGTCTCTTAAATAGTCCTCTTTCATTTTCTAATATTAATCAATCACAATTTTCAATAAAAAAATATGTATTTACTACAATTCGAAAATTTTAAACTTATTTAAATATTATAGAAAATTTACTAAATTTCAAAAGATTTTGAAGGATTATAAAGACTTTACAAATATCCTATGAGATCTTAAGAGTTTCTCAAGATTTCAGGAGATTTTCAATTATTTTGAGAGATTTTGTCGAATTCTAAGGTTTGACGTGGAATTTTATTAAGAGATTTCAAGAGATTTTTGAGATTTTAAACAGATTATGGAATTATAAAAGATTAAAAATACATACGCACACACACAGATACACAAGTGCAAATAATTGCCTGGAATGATTTAACATTATTTATCAACTGAGAACTCTTTAATGAAATCATTTGCAAAATATTTAAAATCGTTACCATTGCATAGCTGACTATGAATGAGCAAAATAGTTAAGGTACATTTAAATGTTTACTAAAGAGTACAATAAATTAGCCACATAACTGAACGCGAAAAATTTGAATGACAGAATAATATTCTAGAATTAATAAACTAAGTTTCTTATTCATTAACATGTTTTGAGCGTGTGAATCCAGATTAACGACAGCACCCATCTGACTATTACCGAAAAAAGCACTGCTTAACGTCGGTAATCGTACAAGAAGACTGAAAAAATTCCATACGTTCTAATAAAAAAAATTATTACTATTATTATTATTCATAATAATAAATTTTTAGTGCAGGAATTCGTGAATTGATAATTTTTCAGTAATACTTAGGTGATATAAATAGATTAAATGCACAAAATTTTTACTATACCAACAAATTTGTTTTTAAAATCTCTATAAAACATATGAAATAGTATATTTATATATATATATAACAATAATAAACACAAATATTAATAATAATCGTACAAATATTTATTTATTTCAGGAATCTTGACCTTTGAGAGTGAGACAAGCAGAGTAAAACAGAGAGAGTGATAGACCAATGTAAGGAACTCCTGCCTTCTGGAGATTAGTATTTTTACCCATTGACAGGTTGAATCATAAATAAGTGGTGGGACTTACCTGTAATTATTTTTAGGTGAGTTATATAATTTAAAGTGTTGTATAAGGCCCCTTATTGAAGTACCGCTTGCCAGGCACAGGTACGGAAATGGGAACTGACTGATTCTGATTTTAGTGACTGATACTCGGTGAGTGACTGACTGTTAGACTGACTGAATCATCGTAAATTGTCATCCGGTCAGTTGACCAGATGACTATATTCGATGATTCTCTGCCACTGGTACTGGGTTACGGGTACTGTTACTATCGATGACCACTGCATGTTCGGTGCTTGCTGGTCACTGGATGTTCGGTGTTTCTTGGTCGCTGATCGGGCTTTGCTTACGTGTCGCTTTTTATATCCTGTGATACGATCCCTTTGCGTAAGTAAGTGAAGGGGGCGTACTATAAGTAGTCCGAGAGAGTTCTGGTGACATCGATAAGAGTGAGAGGCGTCAGGCGGTGCGTGTCTCTAGCGATGGTGAGTGAGACACGTTGTTGATAAGATCCCTTTTCGTAAGTAAGAAAGGAATCTTTCGTTTAAACTAAAAAGCCCCACGTTGGGCGCCAATTGATACGATCCCTGCAGTGTTGAGTCTTGATCTAGCGGATGGGATGTAGTGCGAAGAAGTAATTATTGTAGCTAGACTCGGGTGAACCGAGCTAGTGAAAGTTCTTGCAGCTTCTTTGTAGTTTTAGTCCGATTTTGCCATGTGAATAGTGATGCGATGGAGGTTGCTTTGTTTCTCCCCTCTCCAGGGGAACCGTGCTGTAGAAGATTCCTCGTGGGTTGGAGTGAATCCATGTGAGAAACAAATGACGGTAGTCGTCTCGTAGATGCCAGACATTATCTTAATTAT
>JAUESI010000003.1:4474101-4497165 GCA_032275145.1 Synergus laeviventris | reverse complement strand
ACTTTTCTGTTTCTTTTTTTGTGCTCTATCACACATTACCGGGATGACCATAGGTGGTGGGACACCCTGTATATATACATTATATTATATATGGTATATAAGATTATATATATTATTATATTATATTCTTGTTATATTCTTATTATTATTCTTAAATACATATAACACGTTTTTAGGGCAGTTTTCAATTTGATGCTGTTTACTGTTAAGTGTAAAAAGCCATATTTAATTACAACTATAAAAGAAGGTGAAAGTAAATTTTATCCTCAAAAAGACCCGTAAATTTTAACCGAATCGATTTTATTGTTGTACGAGAATATACAAAAATTGTAAAAAAATTCAAAATTAAATACGAATTTTTATTACTTGTTTGGCCGAATAATATTAAAATAATTCCTTACAATTAATAACAAAATTTTCTGATTATATTCCATTTTCTTTATATTATAATGCCGCCACCCCCCTTTATAAACTTAAAAAGTAACAATATTGATGAATAATAATAATAATAAATCGCGGTAACAAAAATGGAAAAAAAGATTGACTTTCCATTTTAAAAGCCTTAACATTTAAGTAATTTAATGTAAATCTACTTTTGAAAGACAGTTACTACTCTTATGCAATACATATGTGTTGAAAAGGTTGCAGTCGTTTAGGAGTTGCGAAGAATACTGAGACGGAAGATCTCCAAATTCTCCTGGGAAAATTTTTTTATAGGGTAAATAATCTTCGTTTCAACTCCGAAACCACCTTATTTCTAAAAGAGAAATTAAAAATTCCTCTTTTGCCGCAGAATGAAGAATTCTCAAACAAACTTATATAATTTATATATCTTGTCTCAGCCCTTATCCAAAACTCCTTTTCCAGCCTCCTTTGTACAAACTCATTATTCCACCCCCTTATCTGATCCCATCCTCCTAACTTTTTATTTCTTTATTCAATTTATAAGCTTCAACATTAAAAATATCTTCACTTTTCCAATTAAGCTATTTTTTATTAATTGTAGAAATTTTAGGGTTGATTTGGGATGAAACTTTTTGGTAGCAAATTTGAGGTCAGTCGTTAAAAAAATGTTGAATTTTTGTTTTCACTTTTGTTTTTTGTGAATCTTGGGAACTTTTGAACTTATTGTTAAATAGGCCTTATCAATAAAGAATGAAAGGTTTTGGTACACTGTATATAAAAGTGAAAATAATTGAAATTCAGATTATTGAAAATTAAACGATAGCTAGTATAAATTAATGAAAAAATTACGATTAGAAGGATTAATATTTTCAGCATCTAAAATAATGACCAAGTTTAGACTATTTCAAATTATACATATGTTTTAAGTGTATATAATAACGTCACAATATTATCTATTAATAAATAGTGGAACCTCGCCCCCCGCGCTATGTCCGCCAATCACCATTCTATATTATTTGGTTCTTTTTTTGCTTTTTATTTTGAATATAACTAAATTAAATCATTATCTTAGATTAATTTTTGACTGTATGATCATTATTGACCCCTTATTGACCTCCTCTCCCACGTGATATAGGCCCTTATTGACCCGTCCATTAATCACGTGACCCCCCCTCGGTCAGTGGGAGTCACGTGGTTGATCAATATAGACGTATGTCACGTAGGAGAGGGGGTCAGTAAGGGCGTATGGTCAATTAGGGTCACGTGGTCAAGGGAGATCAATATAGGCGTATGTCACGTAAGAGAGGGGGTTAAAAAGGGCGTATGGTCAATTAGGGACACGTGGTCTATGTAACTCACGTGATCAACTGAAGGGTGAATAGTATGTCACGTGTTCGAGGGGGTCACGTGATTAATGGATGGGTCAAGAAGGGCTTCAACCACATGAACTGGATTCTTGAAAAAGCTGCGGCGGCTTCGACATCGTTTTACAATATTAGAGTGATTATTATGTATTAAAATAATTTCATTAATAGTTGCAATCAGTACCTAACTGAGAGTCAACATAATGCAGAAGAGGAATTTGTTGCTTTTAGCAGGCGGAAGTCAGCAGGAGTCAGTTAAACGTCGCAGTATTGAAATCGTAAAGTTAAAATCTAAGTCTTAAAATCATGTGAAATCGTTTGAAATCGTTCAAAATTAATGGAAATCCTTGGTCAAGATTCTTCTGATTTCAGAGTCAATGGCTCCTTGGGATGTTCAGCAGTTTCAGACGGTATCTCGCCCTTTAAGTGCCTTGCTGCTTTCATTATATCATATATTCTATTTTTCTATTGGTTACTTAATAAAGATTTTAAATTATTATTTTTATTTTTATTATATTATTATTATTTGTGAGCAAGTTATTTAATTTAATTTTGTTAAATCGGTCTCGGATCAAACGTGACCACTAAAATTGTTAAACAATTATGCGATGAATCTTGTAACTGTTTTGGATAGACAATTTTGGATACTCTTCTCAAGTTGGAACATACATTATACATATCAAATCGAAGAGAAAGATATCCCACAGTATAAAATTCAATCCTCTAAAGACAAAAGCTATACAAAGCTTATTCAATTTCACAAGAACAAAAGAGTAGTTAGTGTCTAGTCCGACTATTAAAATGAGAGTGAGTACAAATGTTATCAGAAGGAATTACAAGAATCGAGAGTTCAAAAACTCGTAACATGTTCGAGAGCACCCTATTTTGAGCACCTTATGTTGAGATTCCAGCGTGATAACTTTGTTAAGTGTCGTATTTTATAATTCAGGAATGGGGTTCCAGATGATGAGAATCTTTCGGTTTCTCCTTAATTGATTTGGAACCTCCTTCGAATTCCCTTGATTTGAAAATCAGTAACGAGGGTAACGAATTTAACCTTGTTACATTTTATTATTATTATTATTGCTTCTACCAATATAGCGTTATCCCAACCCTCACAGAGAGAAATGGATATTCAACCGTAATATCTTGGAGATGTGACAGTCATCTAAGCTATTGGTCACCATTGGTTATTACTGACCAACTATATATCTAAATATTCTAGATATACTAAGTTTAAATGACGAGATGATTATAGACTGAATATTTATATATTTAGGATGAATATATTTATAATTCAATGTTTTGACTATCATAGATGTTAAGTTTCAGTATCCATTTTTCTTTGTGCGTAAAACGGGAAAATCAGCATCTCGCCACCTTACTTCTAAAAAATAAAATAAAAGTCCCTCTTCCGCTGCGGAATGAAGGATTCTCCCACATAAATTCATACAATATGTGTATATATATATCTTGCCACAACCTCTTTCCAGCCTCTTGAGGTGATCTTCCTTCCCCTGCTTCTCTATTTCTCTAAAACATACACGAACTTGCCTCTGTATTTGAATGAGAAACGAAAGCATAACGATTGCATCTGACTTGGGGATTGGATGCAACCTGAGTGTAAAGCATCGGAGAAGTTGGTAGTGCCCGGGGTTTCGAAGGCTGTATTATCGGTGTGTCTCGAGTGTTCAGAGTGTTTGGCTGCTATGAATTTCAACTTGTGCGAATGTGGTGCTGTGTTAAATGTGAGATTCCTTGGGGGTTTGCATGATCGTCTCCACAGTCTACAGTGTACACAACTACATACATACGGAGTCACTTCTCTCTCCATATAATTTCCATCAAGATGTGTTCATCTGAAACTCTCTTCATGTCCCTGTACATGAATTTATCTGTGCATGTGTGCGTCTGCTTTAGGGAAAGACGATCGGCGGGGCGTGCCATCTAGGCGTAACAGTGAGCTTGCAGGCGGAGCTTTAAAGCAACGCCTTCCGTGAGCTTTCCTGAAATCCCGAAGGTGGGATCCAAAACCTCCACCAGACCACCATCGAGCAACCTTCGAGGCTGATTCGCTTCCCACCCTTCGTTTCACGCGAACATTTTTCCTCTGGCTCTCTTTCTAAACGTGTGTTATCGGCCACCAGCGCCAGAACGCCAATCCAGCCAATCTACAGGGCAAGGGGTGGGAAAAATACGTTTCAGGGGATCCAGCCGAGCTTCGAGCAAGCCGGGATCATAAAACGAGGGTAACGTATGTCTGGAGCTAATTTGCCGGAGCTTTAGGTGAAAATTACGAGGACCGGGCAAGATGCATCCGAACGACGCGACGAGATACTTAGTTTGCTGCAAGTGGAAAGGAAAGAGAAGAAAAGTTGGAGGCAATTTAAAGAAGAGTGCTCTTGAAATAATGGAAATTATTAGGGCTTTCCAGTTCTCGAGAAACAAGTATTCTTTATTGATTTGTGTGCGTATATTATATGATCCGTAACAATAAAGTAGCTTGGTTTCATTCTCTTCTGCTTTTATATCAATATATTATCTCTATTCTCTTTATTATATATAAAAAAAATTAACTTGTGTGTCGACTTCATGAAATTTAGTTAATACTAAAAAATTCTAGGGAATTTGTTAGAATTTTTTTATAATAGTTTTAAGGGATTCTTCCATATTCGACCCTACCGATTTCTTTGACATTCTACATCATTCTTTGGAAAAATATAGTATTCTTTGGAATGTTTTGGTATGCTCTTGAATTTTTTAAATACTATATGGAATTGTAATCAATTTACCATATATTTTTTTAAATTCTTCGAAATTTGTTGGTATTTAAAAAAAAATGTTGGAATTTAAAAAAATTCTAAATGATTTTTTTTGACTGATGATTTAAAAAAAAATTATTTAACGTATATCGAAAAATTTGTCTATTTTCACATATATTTTTGGTATTCTTTGAAAATATATGGAATTTATTATACATTGTTAAGAATTCTTTAAGAGACCCAGTAAGTGCTTTAGGTTTCTATGGAATTCTAAGGAATTTAAAGAAATTCTCGAGAATTCTTTGTTATTTCTAGGATTTTCTTGAAATTCTAAGGAATAAGTACACTACACAGGAATTCGAAAGAATTATAAGCGGTTTTAAGATTTTTCTAAAGATTTTTTCGAATTATTTGGTATTCTTTCGAAATATTTTCTTATATTTTGTTGGTATTATTTAGAAATCTATGGAGTTTACTATAAATTCTTAATAATTATTTAAATTATCAGTAAGTATTTTTATTATCAGTAATTATCTTAAGTATTTTAAGAAATTCTTTGAGATTTTATTTGTATTTAAAAAAAATTGTATTGAATCTTTCGATATATTCTTTCAAGTTTTATGGGATTTTTGCAGATTCGAAAGAATTTTTCGGATTTCTAAAGAAATTTGATATATTTTATGTATTCTTTAAATTTTTTAGGATAACATTAAATTATTTGGAATTCGACAAGAATTCGTTATATTTCACTGTCAATTAATTCTTAAGTATTCTTCAAAATGCACTTTAAATTCTTTTGAATTGTTTAGAATCCTTTGGAATTCACAACAAATTCTTAAGAATTATTTAAAATTTACTGCGAAATCGTCGGCAATTTTCACAGTATATTTTTCTTGTTCTAATTGCTAATGTGAATTACGTTATATAATTTTCATGCTCCGGGAAAACGTAAACTTCATTGAATATAGAGTCAGTATCAATGAATACATTGAGCAAAGAGGGAGTGCTTTTCTTGAAAGTGTCTCACTTGATCTTCAGATCTTGCGGAAAAGTGCAATCGGATTTAGCGAGTGTGAAATGTTGTATAAGATCAATTCACGAGAGGATTAAGTAACCTCGGGAGACGTAGAGACTGTCATGTCGCCTCGAATCGAGAAAATCTCATACCTACGAATTATTGTCGGATTTCCCATATTCCTTCTCACACATTTCTTAAGTTGATAATATAGCTCAAAATCTATTTCTTCAACAATAGATATATAAATATTTATTAAGTTTATATAAATATATGAATTTTGAAAAATCCATTTATAATTATCGGAATTTCCAGTAACAAATTTTTGAATTGTCCAATACTCAGTGAATCTGCAAATTGCAAAACGAAAAAATTTTTCGTTTTCAGGTATAGGCTGAAATTTTATATTATTTTCCGTTATTTTTGTAACTTAAAAAATTAGTAAGTAGAAAGTTAGTAACTAACAGCAGCGTTTAACTCTGTTGTAGAGGATGTAAGTCATACTATAGATTGAGTTTACTCATATCTTATTTAACAGTCTTTTCTCTGAAAATAAGATAAATTCACTTAAAATCACACGAAATTCTTGAAAATCTGATGAATCTTCAATAAATCTCTTAAAATCTTTTGAAATTCCTTAAAATCCCTTAACAATTTTTTCATGAAATCTCTTTAAATTCCATAAAATCACACTATAAATATTTTAAAATTATTTAATAATTCTTAAAATATTGTGAGATCCTTTAAAATATCTTGAGATTCCTTAAAGTCACTTAAAGTTTTCAAAATCATACTGAAATCCTTTAAACTTAGGATGAAATCTCCTGAAATTCTTTTAAAATCATGTAAAATTCTTTAGAGTCTCTTGAAATCTCTAAAAATCATCTTAAATGTACAAAGTGTTTGTAGATATAATGGTGCCATATTTGGGAAACTTCCTTCTCTTTAAAATTTTATTGTAATACAGGTCGATTGAGTATGAGAATCCCTTGGAAGTTATTCGAGTTCCGCAGAAAATATGGTGCATCCCCTGCAACGCGGAAATGCAGGTTGCGAATCGTTATGCAGAGGATTGTCCAAATGTCAGTGCGCCTTATCTCGGGACTCGAGACACACCCCCGTCAATTTCGCACCAGCTCGACTTGCGCAAAATCAAGGGTAGCTGAAGGGCGAACGATGCGAAATGAGGAGCGTAGGAGGAGAAGAGAGGTAGAGAGTGGATAATGTAGATAGGAGAAGTGGAATGCCGAGAGGGAGAGTGAAACTAGATACCAGCAGAAGGGGAAAGGGAAAGGGATATGGAAGACAAGAAGATGACAAGACTTTAAAAAAAAGCTAAAAACGCTTTGCATTTAGCAATTTGCACGTCAATTTGTTTACATTTTACTAATGAAAAAAGATTCATTTTTATATATTATGGTATGTATATTCTAAACTACTTTTTCATCCCCTTCTTTAAAGACCATTTAGTTACCCTATGACTCCAAAATCCTTTTTCCAACCCCCATTATTTCCAAACACTTTTTTTAAACACCTTTTCTAACCGTTCCGTACCCTGTGTGTCTTATACCTCCACTTCTCTCAACCCCTTAGCCAAACTAACTTTGTGTTTCAATGTCTTTTATTAAAACCCTCTATCAAACTCTTGTAACAAACCCCTTTTCTAGATCCATTTTCTTCTTTAAACTTGAAAACCCACTTCAAGTTCCTTCAGCCAATCTTCTTTTTAAGCTCCATTTTTAGCTGCCTTTTAAACCGGCCCTTTTATTAAACCCGGCCTTATCTTTTGACCACTTTTTGACGCCATATTCTAAATATCTATGCTAAAATTCTTTTCCATTCTCCTAAGCCAAGAAACTTTCCTAAAATCCTTTTCTTTCTTAAATCCCATTTTTGACCCTCTTTTCGACCTACTTATACCTCTTGAAACACTTTTTCAGGACACTTTTTCCAAACACCTTCTCTAAAATCGTTTTCCTAGACTCCTTTTCCAGCCCAATTTTTCAAACTCCTTTTCCGGATTCCTTTTCAAACCTCTTTTCCAAACCAATTTTTCAAACCCGTTATTTCACCCACTTTTCTGATCGTTCCATTTCCAAAAAATGTTCTCCACCCTATTTTGAATCTAAAACTTTTTACCAAACTGTTGTTCCCACTCCTTTTCCTAACCCCTTATTTAAATCAATCTTTTAAATCCTTTTTCCAACTCTCTTTTTCGACCGTCCCTTTTTAAAACACTTTTCCCTATTTTTTTGCCAACCCTCTTTTCTGAACATCTGCTTCAAAACCCTTTTCCAATCTTTTCTAAAACCCTTATCTTTCAATAGGCCTCTATTACTGAACCTCCTTACTAAATTCCATTTCGAAAACTAAAACTCTTTTCCTCTTCTTACAATTCATCCCTATATTTCCAAACCTTCTCGACAGAATATTTCAAACCTTGCAAAAATGCGTTTACCTTATATTTTATGTTAATGCTCCAAAACTTGCTTAAAGTTTAGTCCTATTGGGTAGTATAGTTACCACGCCAAATTTGAACGAGATTGGTAAAAAACTTGCCGAGTTGGAGGGGGTAGAATTTTGACATTTTGGTCAAACAGCTTCTGTTTCGGATCCATGTAGGTAATCACCTATTACCATAAATTTATAAAATGTTGTCCAACATGTTTTCAACAGATTTTTATTCAATATTTTGAAAAAAGAAACCAATTTTTTTCAAAATCAAAAAAAAGCTCAGGTGTTTCTCTTTGAGACTTGTTTATCTATCAAAATAAACGTTGAGTAACTCGAACCGTTCACCCATGGCTATAGGTGATGTAGCTCTCGAGCATTGTAGTGTCCCTGATGTTCTCATGATTCTCACTCGAATTGATGGTTTTCTTGAATCAATGAGCTTTCTCTGCATTTGACAGGATTGAGAATGTCATTATTAAAATTCCTGCATTACGCGGAAAAAAGGGTAGTTATTACCATTTTTTATGCAAAAATCGATATAAATGTTAAAAACTATTATTTTTATTTTGAACTTTTGCCACTTGTGATTATTATACAAATGATAAGTTTCGGCAAAAAAAAAGTAGCTGAAAATACAAATTGCATTTTGATTTCTTGCCACTTTCTCAAGATTACTATGCAAATCATAATTCTATTAAGCCAATAAAATAACTGAAAATACCGTTTCCATAAGGTTAATATGTTAAGTCTTAATATGTTAAGTAATAAAAACTATAACTTTATTTAGCAATTTTGACTAAACGGAATAATAAAAACCATAGAAAAAAAAATAAAAATAGGAATGGTAAATTCTACCTCTACGTTTTTTCACGAGATATGTATAATCCAAATTTCGTTTTTTGATGTTTAAAATAGTAGATAAATAACTCTTATCCATGTTTTAGGGTATATTACTATTTCTAAATTGTACCTTTTGACTCGTTTTCGAGTTTACTCTTACTCTTTAAAACTATAATGCTGGACTATAAATGCTATCTTCAAATGGTATCTTTTGTTAGGGCATTAAGGTGAAAATTCCTCTAAAAATTGCAATTTCTGACAATCAAAGAGAGCAAGTGCTCCTTTTTTTTATTGTTATTTTTGCCATTCCGTTTAGTCAAACGCACCAAAAAAAAAAGTTTTTATTATACTTAAAATATTTCATTACTTTATGTAAATGGTCCAGTGTAAAAATTGCCTCATTTAGACCTATTTCAAATGGGTTTCTCACGAGGCCCTGGTCGGGATTTCAATTTTCAATAAAAATATTGTTATATAATTAGGCATTTATGGGACAACTATGGTATGTAGTAGTAATATCTCATTAATACCGATCTTTTACATTGTTATCCCCACGTTACAAATATGTAATAAAACTCAGATATTGTTTATAACGAAACAGCGAATTGAAGACTTTTCCACGTCAATACCAAAAATCCGGTACAAATAGAGTATTCCCGACATTTTCCCCACTTAATTAATTATGAAAAGATACAAGATAGTTTATATATTTATGTATTTAAAAATTAACTAGTATTTGTATTGTGGACAAACACAGATTTATTGCTAGTAACTTTAAACAGTTTTTTATGAAAATTTGTATTACACTACATTTTATGATTATATTTCTTCCAACATTTTTTAACAAAACTATAGTGTTTTCAAGAGATTTCAAGAGATTCCAAGAGTTTTAAAATCCTTTCACATCTTTTGATAACTCCGCAATTTCTTGAATATTATTTATAAATTTAAAATCTCTGAAAATCTCTTGAAATCCTTTAAAATGTCTTGAAATTCATTCGAATTCTTTTGAAATTCTTAAAAAATTCTTTAATATTAGTTGAAGTCGAATCTATATTGAAATCGCTTTATGTTAATTAAAATCTCATAAAATAACTTGAAATCCTTTTAAATTTCCTAGAATCACTTAGAATCTCTTGAAATCCCCTTGAATTCTTTAAAGTCACTCGAAATATTTAGAAAACCCTTTAAAATTCTCTAACATTATTTAAACTTCCACGAAAAACCTAACAAAATTTTGAAATCACTTGAATTTTAAATTGAAATCGCTTTAAATACTCCTAAAATCCTTTCGGAAATCTTGTAAAATGTCTGAAAATCCTTTTCAATTCCCTAGAAATGACTTTAAATTTCTTGAAATCCCTTTACCATTAAAATTTATTTTGAAATCTTTTGAAAATCCTTTAAAAATTCTTTAATATTCTTTAAAATCCGTTGAAATATATAAAAAAATTTAATTAATCTAAAATCTTGATACTCCCGTAAATTATTTTGAAATTCTTTTAAAAATGTCAATGTAATTATTACCCATCTTTTATATTAGTATTTTTGTTTTCAGAAAATTAACAAGTTAAGTAATCAAATATTGCAAATAATAAAATGAATATCTTTTGAATCTTGTCGGGGTATTGAGCAATTTACCCTATACGTGGAATATTTACTAGTAACAACGTGACTAAGAAGGGCTAACTAACCATATTGGCTTATAATTATGATATGCACAGTTCTCTTGAGAAAGTGGCAAGAAATAAAAATGCAAATTGTATTTGCAGCTACTTTTTTTGTCAAAGTCCTCCCCCTCCAACTTGCCAAGTTTTTTTCCGATCTCGTTCAAATGCAATAGGACTAAACTTTATGCAAGTTTGAGGCCAATCGGATGATAACATCGACTTCAAAAGTGAGTTCACTTGACATGCAATTCCCTACATACATTTTTTGAGTTAAGTATAACTTCTTACAATTTACGAAATATAATTGTGAAATTTTTATAAAGATGTACTTATTATTATTATTTAATAAAAGTATTAGATTTGTTCAAATTACGTTTATTTTATTAAAGTTATAAGTTAAAACAGAATTGGCCCCCATAGCTGTAATGGAATCACATATGGTACATTTTAGGAGACAAAAAACAGTTTTTATTTTTGTTAACTATGAAGTACCCTTTTGATCCTTTCCCAAAAAATATATGTCCGCGTACACAGGAAGTGGGTACGTGTAATACATAAATAAATGGTTATTGTACAAAAAAAATTGCATTAAAAATTGCATTCTCAATGTTTTTAATAAATTGTATCATTACCGGCTTGTATAACATATATTTGAACCATCAAAATCGTTTCAGCCCATTCGGAGAAAATTAATTTTTTAATTTCAAAACATTTGTTTCAAACCTAATATTTGGCGTAAATTAGTCTAAAAATTTAAGCAATTTGCCTTCATATTGATCTAGAATATATATTCTGGATCAAATTCGTCTCGGGGTAGCTATAGGACACCCATATGCTTATCCTATAGTCATGGTAATACGTCCTTTCAAGGTGGTTTTACAAGATTTTATCGAATTTTATGAAAATCTGTTAAAAGAACCTACATATGTCCGTGTTTGACAAGGAGACACATATATATTAGTTAATTTTTAAATATATGGTATAAATATAATCATCTTTTCTATGTGCGGAATTATGTGGCAATCATTTGCGGAAAATGTTGAGAATTCCCTATCTTTATCTCCATTTTATTGCATAATTGAAAATAGAAATCCATGGGTTACCAATTCGTCGTTATCTATTTACAAAAGTAACTTCGTTACTATCGCATCGTTTACTTATATACCAAGAATAAATAACGCCAATCCCTGCCAATAATCACTATAAACACATAGCATACAAATATAGAAATAAGCGATAGTTACTTTTTTTTTGTAATATATAAGTACGGTAACGGTAACTGTTTATTAATGTTCCTTTTAAAAAAAAATGTACCATCACTGATACAATTTATGTACCATACGTACCTACAATTTTATATCATTTATTTTCTTAAGATCATTCCAAATTTTATCAACATCCCTCTCCCTTAATGAAATCCGCGCATTCTCACCCCCTCTTCTCTCCTAAGAAGAATCTTACGGAACCGCCCCGAGCTGAAGGAGAGAGGAGACAAGGAGAGAGAATCCGAGTTCTGGGGATGACGAGGATGCTCCTAAGGCTGAGGGTGAGCCATCCGTGGTCCAGGATGCTTGGCAATGGTGAGGGAATCGCCTAACTTGGAATATGGTGGGGTTTTCGAGTGTGGTTGTGGGTAGGGCGTCGGTGGGGCAGGACGTGCGCCGCGACGCTTAACCATGTACAGTCGCGGCTCGGGCGCCGCACATTGCTAACGTGTTTTATTCTCTCTCGTTCAGTCATATCAAATCACACGTGCTGCACAATCTAGATCTAGAAAATCTCATTCAACGCCAAGAAACTCTCATTTTCTGGAGACTCTTGCTTATCTCAAATTCATCTAATCTCCAAGACACGATTGTCAAAGTATTTTCCTCATTCCTAATCAAAAAGTAAAAAATTTTTTAAATTAATGAAAAAAAAAAAAAAAGAATGAATGAAAATGAAATAAATGAAAAAAAAGTGTGATGACAATTATATTTTTAAATTTGTAGAAAATCGCGATCTCAGTTTCTCCATATATTGCTGTGAAATTTAGTGAAATTTAAAAAATCGTGAAACCAGCAGGGGAAAAACAATCGTAATTAAGATTCTTGAGATTGCATGCAGTGTTTAACAAAATATAAATTTCGAAAATATATTAAAGGTGCGTGAATGGAAGAATTTAGAAGGTTGATAGTGCTGATTTTACATTCGAAGGATTAAGTTTTATGAGTGGTGAAAAGTGGGAGATTTGATAGATAAAAAATGATGAGAGTGAAGTGACTTCTTGGATTTTGAAAAAATGGAAAATAGTTGCGGGAGTTTGAATTTAACTGGTTTCCCGCCAATTCAAGAGACTTAAGGTTCAACTAAGGAGTTTCGGCTGAGGGGGTGTACACAGGAGTGAAGTTTAGTTGCGGTTGATTTTCGAATATCAATTAGGATCCAGATCAGGGTGGCTTTATCTCGCTACGAATGGCGTCTTCATTCGAATCCGGAGATCACTGAGAGGTTCCTGAAGGGAATGGATTTTCAGAGCGTAATGGAAACGATGGCAGAGGCATGGGTGGCTGCTAACACCAAAAACGAAGTTCAGGTTCGTTTTTTCTTTTTAAATAAAAATTCACTATTTCATCAACTCGTGTGAAAATTTTATAGACAATTTGTATTCATTTGTGAAAGGTAAACTAAACACGCAGAAAAAAAAGTTACTTTTGTGAGTTTGATTTTCTTACACCTAAAATTCCATATTTTTTTTTGAATGAACTTATATCTGGTGGAATATTAAGAAATATAACAATAATAAAGGATAATAATTACACGAGATTTTAATTGAAAATTATTACAAGAGATTTTCTTATTTTTTGAATGATTAAATAACAACATTTTTTAAAGTTAGTAACGAGTACCTAGAAATTATTATGTAAATAGAAAGAGTTAGAAGAAAGTAAAAGGATTTTATCGTTCAATTTTTTTTGAAGACTGATTTAAAACTGAAAAATATGAATAGGTGTACACCTCTTCTTTGTTCCAACAAAATTATTATTACTTTTTTTTAGTTTTTGTTTTTTGTTTCAAAGTCCGTATAATTTAAAATCTTATGAAAAAATTATTTATCTAGAAAATATACTTCTCAATATGAAACAAATGATTCGTTTAAATCAGTGAAAATTTATTTGATAAGAAGAAATTGGCTTCAATGAAAATGTCCTGGTTACAAATTAAGTTTTGTTAATTTAATCGGACGAATATTCTTTAACAGAAAAAAATCAAAAACTTTAATATCGGACTATTTTTGCAAATGTCTTTTTCCTTCAATTATTATTATTGTACGAGGTCCATTTTTACATTTTCGAAGAAGTAATTGATGTTGGAGTTATTGAAAGAATTATAGAATCGCGTAGGATACAAGTATAAGAAAAGATAACACTTTAATTATTGTGAAGATGAACATAATTACTATATATATATATATATGTTTGGAATAAGTTAAACAAAAACTGTTAACTGTGTAGAACTGTATTTGAAAGTCTGTAACTTTAACAGCTTTATACGACCCGAAGGATTGTCACGACAGAACTGTAAAACTGACTTGCAATGAATGGCCTTTTTAGGCCCTTTTCCTTCCTATGAATCATAAAAAAGATGCTACGATGAGTTACTCTTTATTCAATTACAGCTTTGGATATATCGCAATAATCTTTGAAATTCGAACAATTAATCATTTAAATCTTGTTAAAAGTACAGCCTATCTAAATTTAAAAGACTATTGTCTTAATTAAGTTTTTGCTCGATGAAAAAAGCTTTAGAATTCAGAAAAATATATACATTTTTTTTACTTAATTTTTTTTCAGAAACGCAGCATAAATTTTGTTTTAAAAATTTTCTACGACGGAAACGTTATACATAATAAAAATAAAATTATTAAGTCAGTATAAGGGTTCAAAATATATGTACAAATCAAAACATTATTTATCAGAACTTTCTTTTTTTATTTTTCTTGAAAAATTGTTGATTCTATTAGTAATAGAAGACTTTTTAAGACTAAACATTTTTTCCATATATATTTATTTTTTCATCATACTATTTTTTCTGGTTAAAGTAAACAGAATTCTGCTTGATTTAACCAGCATATATTCTAGTTTTTTTAACCACAAATTCTGATTAAAATAACCAGAATTCTGGATACTTTAACCGAAAAAAATAGTAAGGACATATTTAACCTTATATAGTTAATTTAACTTGATGTTTTTTTGATTGTATATCTTTGTAAAAACCATCAAATTTTGCAATCATTTATTTTCTAGGAAATATATTTGTGGCTAAAAAAGCAGCTTATTGATTGTTCAGTAAATCATTTTATCAGCTGATAAATAATATTATGATAAATAATATATGATAATTAATTTTCCGAATTAAAATAATCTCTTTTCTAAACGAAATTCGTTTCGATCAACCTTTAAACTGCAAAGAAGTAAAGCATTAACCAATTAAATAATCCGTGATTAACGAGAGGTTAATCTTCTTGAATAATGTCGAGTAGCTTGAATGAAGTTTAAAGGTTAAATAATCTTTTTGTAGCTATCGCTCTCTTATTTCTGTATTTAATATCATTATAATATAAAAAAATAAAATAAAACAGTAAGTATTTTTAAAGGTAATTAAAAAATCACCTATTTTAATAATATTCATTTTTGCATGGAATAGAAACACATAGCTTCATAATAAGTTTTATAAATGATTTAATCTCGAAACAAAATCTTATAAAATGTGTCTGCTTTATTAAAAAATAAAACCAATATTCGTAAAAAAAATTCATTATTTAAAAAATTCTTGCAAAAAGGATTTCAATATTTAAAGTATTCAATATTTAAAGCTGTAAAAAAGTCAGGTTGCAATCTGCAAAAAGAATTATAATGAAAATCCGAGTGTAGAGGTTTTCAGATGTACCAGATTACGAATTTTTCAATCCTGTAATTCTATTTTCATCCACAAATATATCGATCTCCTAATTCTTAAAAGAAATAACGATAAAATTATTCTGTGCAAAAGTGCGCATAAAACTGAAATTAAACTTTCTTTATAAAATCCTAGATGTTTTTGTTTGTTAATTCAATAAACGTCCTTTTAATCCATTTTCGATCCATTGCTATATATGTTGATAACTTCAATAAAGAAGCAAGAGATTTAAATTGGGTTTTCGAGGCTCAATAGTCGATTTTCTCTTGAGTTAGAGGATTGTGAGATCTCATGTACTATATATAAATGCTGCATGGGAATCCACGTGGATAGGGTGTAATGACTATTCAAGTGTCTTTGCATTGTATGTACAAATTGAAATGCTTATACAAGGTGCAGGTTTGCAGGGGCGATAACCATGAATACGTATACGATCGGTATGGCAAACCAACTCGAGGGTGCCTCGAGGTCGAGCGACGAAAGGCAACCCCTTTGGAACATTACACAGCCAATTGGCCACCCCTCTGATTTCTGCGCCCTTAATGTTCACAGCCGATGCCGTGCAGGCTAATTCGGACCTATCCACTTCCTGAACACCTTCCTCAACTCTTGTTTACATACATCTCTAACGCTAGAATTCTTCCCTCGAATGCAAACTAACAAAAAACACGAATTCCTTGACTTTTTTCCACAAGCGGAGGATTCTTTCATGTTAATTCTACTTTTCTTATTAGATGAACAACTTTATTTTTTAGCAAACAACTTCACGGAAAAAAGACCGAAAGAAATGGCTGAATTTTAAATTTTAAATGCACTCTGAGCAACACATTTTTACTGGAAATTAGTAAGTTTTACTATTTCGAATTGTATAACTTTTGCAACGAAAATAGCAGGGTTTACAATTTTCTTAGCAAAAATTACAATTTTAAGTAGTAAGACTTACTAAATTCGAGGAAAAATACTTTCAAAACGCATTTTGACTATTTTAAATGGTAAATTCAGCCATTTTTTTTTCTCCGCCGTGTTCTTATTCTTTATTAGAAGATCTTCTCTATTAGAAGCATTATAAACTGAAATTTAGTTTACATGGGTAAACTATAAATTTCCTATCGTATATACTAAATTTATTAAGTATACTTGAAGGTTTCTTTTAAGTATATGAGTTTCACAATTTCTGTATACTCAAATTAGTATACGCTTGTAGTAAAATAATAACATGCGTATACTAAAATTCGTATACGTGTTTACTAAATTTAACTATGGGCAAGCGCTTGCATTTCGATTTACGCGGGTCGTCCAAAACATGATCATATTGATTAATGAATTTTCAATTACTATTTTTCAATTATTTAAAAAAATCCCGTTTGTTTAAATGTTTTTTTTTAATATGCGTCAGACTGACTGTTTCGTTTCTATATTTATGGAACGTAAACTTATGCTTAGCTTTTCATAAAATTATAAAATTCAGATTTTTTCTAATAGGCTTCTAAGAGACATCTGATCAACACTGTATAGAATTTACAGATTTTATCTGTAGGTACATTCAAAAGATTTATCTAGCAAATTTTTTGTTTTTTCTTTCTAGATTTAACAGATTTTTTTATGAACATGATTTTTTTGAACTGAAGTTATAAATTTTACTTTTTAGGAACTAAGAAGTATATTATTAGAAGTATCTATTAGAGTAATATAATTGAGCGTATTTGGATGCGTTTGGGCATTTGTGTTTAATTGTATTTTTTCATGTTAGTACGTGTTTAAGAAGATATATGTTTTTGTTCGTGTCAGTGTGTATGTTAAGTATAATTTGTTTTTAAAAGCGCTTGTCTCACTCTTTGTAATTGTGTGTAATTTTTCGTGGGTTTGAGGATGTGAAAAGGTTTGTGTATGGTATGTGTGTGTTTGTAAGTTTGAGAATATAAAATATGAAATAAATATTACATTTCACTCCCTACTTTTTAATTACTAAAAAGTAAAAAATATGTGACTTTACTTCCGCTTAATATTATAGGTACGCCATAAATACGAAAATGTACTTTTCAGTCCCTAATAGGGAGTGAAGTGGAAAATAGAACAATAGCCCCGCTTCATATATATATAGGCATAGAAAGCAGCTGAAATGGAAATCATGCGTACGCTATAAAAATTAATTTTATTCAAAATATATTATAGTTATTGGCCTAAATGAGATTCGATTTAAGTAGCGCACTCTCAATGCGATTATAAAAATGCCTTCATCTCTATAAATCCACCTTGATTGAAAAAAAAAAGATTCTCCTCCTTTTTTTCGAGTCCTAAAGACGAGGGATTTCCGTTTTGACTTACAGGAAGTGGCTTTATAACTACATGAAATATCAGTCGAAAAGGCGGCCGTCGAGGGGGGATAATCCTCCGTAAAACCAGGGCCATTTGGGTGTGCGATTATACATATGTATATACATATACTATATATATATATACGTGTATAGGGGGTCACGGATTCTGACCACGATGCGGATGTGCCCCTGCCTTCTTCCTGTGCCATAACTACGTTTATGACTTGGTATTTGGTGCAATAAAGCCGCATCTCCTTTCGCAAATCCAATTTCCAAATAATCGACTACAATTTTCGGTTTCATGACAAATTTTTTCCATATTAATTTTTAAAAAATTTATAAGCTTTTTACCCTAGAGTATTTTGGTTAAATTATTATCCTCTAAATTCATTTAGGGTACATAGAAAGATCTTTAGTGCAGCAATATATGTTTTTAATTGTACCTTAAATTTTAGTTTCTTTTTATTTTATTTTATTTATTTTTTTTTTGTGATTTTCCAGAAATCAATTTTTATTTATAAATCATAACAAATACAGGAGCGAATTTTAATGGGACCTAAGGTGCCTCTAAATTTATATGAATTCTCTTCAATTCCCTTAATTTTCTTTTCCATTTACCGTGTTTTTTTTCTATTATTTAAAGTTCTTTGGACTTTTGTTTAATTGTTTAGAAATAAAAAAACATTTATCCTTTTAAATTCATTTAAATTCTTTTCAATTATCTTCGAATTCTGATTTTAACTGAATAATTAGAATTTACATTATTTTAATTTCACTTGAATTATGTCCAATCCTTGTTGAGAAATTTGAATTTTCGGGAATTAATCTTTGTTAATTTTTCTAATTCAGAGTTTGAGTTTTTCATTTTAAAAAATTAAATAAAGTCCTAAAAATTCAAAGTTGTCCAATTTAATCATGCACGTGTTATAAAATACTATATTATGCTTAAATTATTTGGAATTAATTCCTTTTTTGGAAATGAGAGGCGCGCGGGGCATCAAAAAATGAACCATTCTTCAGCCTTAATTTATAACATACACGTATATAAATATAGGTACATATTTATATAAGTACATGAATAAAAAAAATTTAGGATAGAGTTCTTAAAAAAATGTAGTCGATCAAGATAAGAATCAGAGACAGAAATACTAACAGACTCCAGTCCCAAATCCCAACGTTTTCCTCCAAGATTTTATAATCTTATGTAGTATATAAACAGATACCTTTTCTGACATGTATGTAGATACGAATTTATCATAAGTTACGGAAAATTCCAAAGAGATGTAAACATTATCCACTTTATCCATTAATCCGTGTCGTTAACTTTTAAGTTTGAACTTTTATCTCGCGAACCTAAGTAAGCGTCAAAGGTTGCTCTCCTTGGCGCCAATTTCACGTCATTTTATTTTCTATTTGTTTTAATTCGTCGAATTGCGCACATTGCATTTTCCCATGCAAACACCGATGCGTCGTTATTTGTCTACTGCTGGGATTAAGCTTCCATACTCTGACGCATCGGTATATGCTTAATTTCAGTTTCCTGCGGAAAAGAGTGAGAGAGGAGAAGGAGGGAAGTAAACAGCCGGAAAGAGAGAGATAATCCTGCGAAGTATCGGTGACACGCAATTTTCAAATGAGAAGAATTATCATGTTTCGTTAAGAAGAATGAAAATAGCCGTAATAGCAGTTCGAATAAGTCGCACCTAACTGTCACTTTTTCGTATCTATATAAAATAAAGTAGCTAGATTCACAAAATTTATTATACGTATATCGCATTTCAAAACTAGAATAAAATTGATACTTATGAAAAAAGAGCTTCTATGAATTTAATTTTATATACGAAAAAGCGACAGGTATTCGAACTGCAGCTGTGCTTTTTTCATTTAGGAAATGTAATGTTGATATGGTCCTGGACAGTTATCCCTATAGTTCTAATGTACGTGGTTCTGATCTGGAAAACTGAGAAGGACTTAACTTGTTGATTTTCTAAAATCAAACATTCTATTATAAAAAAAGTGGTAGTAGTTTATACATCGAAACAAGTGTTTTTTTAAGAATTTTTAAAGAATTTTTAATTAAGAATTTCAAAATAATTCACGGGAGTCTCGAGATTTTAAAGTAATTTAAACGTTTTTTTAAGTTTTCTAAGGAATTTAAAATTATATTACAGAATTTTAAAGGATTTTTCAATAGACTTTAAGTGATGTAATGAATTGTTAAAGAATTGCAAAAGAATTCGAATGGTTTTCAAGATTTTAGGTAATTCCAAAATTTTCTTAAGTATGTTAAGATCTATTAAATCTATTAAATCTCTTGAAATTTGCTAAAATTTCTTGAAATCCCTTGAACTCATTTGAAATCTTTTGCAACACTTTGAGATCACTGAAAAACTTTTATAATATTTTGAAATCTCTATATTTAAAATTATGAAAGAAATATAATCATAAACCTATATATTAATAATAGCTTTCATGAAAACTTGTTTAAAGTTCCTATAAATTTTAAGGTGTTTCTAGGATTTCTTTTATAGACTGATACAGAATTATGGGATATATTGTCGCTGAATTTCAAGCTTTTTTGAAGTTGTTTCCAGGAATTTAAAGAGATTTCTACAAATTTTGATGGATTTAAATAAGTCTGCACTAATCTAAAAGTTTTCTAGGCCGTAATGTTTTTGAAAACCGTTAGTTTTCTCCGTGTGCTGTGTGATTAAAGAGGGATAGAAATGAATTGCTTCTTTGACTTTTTTTTTGGAATAAAGGGAAGTCGTTTCAGCGTCTGCTAATGATACATATATATACGATTTTAAGATGATTTTAAGAAGATTTATTTGTGCTTCGAACTGCCTTCATTCTCTGCAAGCAAGAACCACGTGGTATTGACAGGGCATGCACGTATAAGCAGGTACTACTCTACTGTACTCATTTGAGTATATGGTCACGGTATTTGACCACCCCTTGTGCCTGAAATGATTGTAATCCATCTATCCGGCTCGATGCCGATACATCAAACCCAGGAACTAGCTCGTCTCTTAATTCGCGTTCGTTTCATTTCACTTCAGTTCCCCTTTCATTCCAAATTTATCTTTTCATTCGTTTTCTCGATTTTTGAGAGATTGCATCATAACCCTTTGCATGATTAGAAGAAATAATAATAATAATAATAATAATAAATAATAAGTAGAGGTTAAGTCCGAAAACATGCTCTCTCTTATGGTGGAATCCGAAGGGAAATGGAGGAGCATAGAGACAGTTATTGTCAAAAATATGTTCGATAAGATCCTCGAAAGCCGCCGCGCCGATTTGGTTGCTACCATCATTTGATTTGGTGAACCATCATCTCGCTTTGCAATGATCTCCCTTTAAAATGATCTCGCTTTACCATGAAGTTTCTTTGAAAAGATTTCCTTTTACTATTATTTACCCTTATCAATTTTCTTTACCATATCACTTTACCATTTTCTTTTACTATTTTCTGCTTTCCAGTATCTTCATTTTACCGAAATTGATTTGACTGATTATTTTCAAGTTTTCGACGTCTAGTGTGACTATTTTTTTAATATTCATCGGAATAAAAATATCAGATGATAAAAATATCGCGTTACACATCGCACTTCGCGCTTTTGTATCCCTTCGAGATGCTTGTGCTCGCTTAGAAACATCTATTACCGCTATATACTTTTATTTTAATTACTTTAGTTTGAAATGGTGAGAAAAACTAAGTTACTTAAGTTTCTATCAATAAGGGCGTTGGAAAAACTGAACTTATACATTTTTTTGTGTGCCCCCCATTACCAATACGGCCCTGTCCAAATAATTATTTTCGGAAGTATGGTATATACCAGAATAAATAAAGAAAACGTAGCAAGTATTCGGGAGCTGATAGAATCTTGGAATACATAGTGTAAAAAATACATCGCGTTTTTTATGAGAAAATTAATATTTTTATTGAAAATATTCATTTTCTGAAACGTTGAAACCGCGAGCCGCGTTTTTGTATTTAGTGTCTGTGTTATATCTGTAAAGAATCATTGAAGTGGTATGTTTGATACTCGCTATCTCTTTTTGTTGGCATTTGACAAAACTCGCGGTGTTCTCCACCGTTTCAAAGTTTCAGAAAATGAATATTTTCCCTAATTTATATTGGTGGGGCACCTAAAAAAATATCTAAGTTCATTTTTTCCAACACCCTTAAGGCCTCATGTATTACTTATAGGATTCCCACCTTACCGATATTTTTTGCTGTACACCACTACTTCTAAATTTATTAAGATATTAAATTGAAATTTTCTGAAATTATAGTTAGAAAATTAAGGTAGTCGCATGGTCCTAAGTGTTTACGTACCTATATTAAAATATTATTAAACATTTTTTTTTTTTTGGAATTGATATCTCAACACATTGTTATCAGTGCGCACTCGCGCTTCTCGCTAGGCTCTGTTTACTGTATAATAGATACAAGTAAATAGTTGACAAGTTTGAAAGAGTCTACGTCGCACGATTTGTTAATAGCGCTTCGCGCTCTGGAGTATTTGGACGTCGCGCTTCTTTTGCTTGGGAGCATTTAATTTTAGAACACTAAAAGAGTATACCAAAGACCAATCTAATCTTTCAATTCTTTCGAAATATCGTGTTAACAAACTAAAAACCTTAATACCTTCTCTGATGAGAATGTAAAAAGTTTCCAAATTTTCCAAAACCAAAAACTTTTGTATTCAGTTATTAGCAGATATTTACCCGGCCTTGTCCGAGTTTTTAATATATTTCATAAGATTTAACAAATTATAAATTATAAATTATAAAAAGACTTTAAAGGATTTAAAAAAATGCAAAGGATGTTAAGAGATTTGGATTGATTTCCGTAGGATCTTTAAAAGAGTTAAATTAAGTATTATAAATTTTTTTTTATTTGAAATAATGATAAGCGATTTTAAGACATTTAGAGAAGATTTTAAGGATTATTAAGAGATTTTATAAGATTTCATGACATTTACAGAAAATTTACAGAATGTTAAAAAGTTTCCAATCAATTAAAGGGATTTTACGGCATTTCATAAGATCCCACGTGGAAAAGTCAAATGGGGCCAGGCTGGGTTCCAGACAGATTTCCCAAGTAAGAGCTGGACCCCAGTTGGGCAACCCAGTCTCACCCCAACGGGCTGTTGTCTGGGCTGTAACGCTTAACCCTACTAATGCCCAACACGGAAAAAAAAATACTTGGTTAAAGAAAAAAATTCTTGGATCAAGAATTTGGTCATCTTACATACGGATTGGTCCAAGAATATAAAGTATTGAGACGAA
>JAUESI010000003.1:4445308-4466386 GCA_032275145.1 Synergus laeviventris | reverse complement strand
TCTTAATTCCGTAAATATTGTAATACTACACGTATGCATATGTAAATGTACTATCTGGGCTTTTGATGGGTATGCCCACTTTATGTCCAAATAACAGAATCCTAACATTCTTTCTTTCCATTAGCTTTAATTTTTACAATTAGAAATCCATAATAATTTTAAAAATTGTCATATTTTTGTGAGATTACGTCCCGCCTATCGTATGATTAATATAGTACTTAAATTAATTTCATTTTTGTTAACTGGGACGCCCAGCAATTGGTGCCCACTTATTAACTGGGCTAAATTGGGCAGATTTCCACACGTTTATTATGCGTTTGTTATTATTATTATTATTATTATTATTATTATTTATTTATACGTTTGTTATGCCCATATGGGCATAAAAAACGTATAAATACGTAAATTATATTTACTTCCCGCTTAATAAAAAGTACTTTTTACTCTGTAGGGACTAAATTATTTTCATAAAAAGCATAATTTATTAGGTTATTTGTAGAACCTAGGAATTAAAAGTATACCTTTTACTCACTAGGAAATAAAATAGGCTTGAAAAACGCAATAAGCAAATTGTGTTTAGTCCCCACGGAATAAAAAGTAATTTTTAAATCCTAGGGACTAAAATACTAGGCATGACAAACGTTACTTTTAATGTTACTTTTTAGTCCCTAGGAAGTAAAAGTACTATTTGGAGGGAATAATAGTTTATAAGGGCGTATGGCGCTTGGTCGAGAGGACATCCATAAGGGCGTATTTCACGTAGTTGAGGGGGGTCAATAATGGGGTCTTATTGACCTCCCTCGACCATACGGTCAAGGGGAGTCACGTGGTCGAGGGGGGGTCAATAAGGGCGTTTGCTTAATGGGATAACGTGGTCAATGGGGGTCACGTATCAATATAGGGGTCAATAAGGGCACATATTTCATGATCAAGGGTGGGAGGGAGTCATTAAGGGCGTGAGACCATCTGTTTTTGTAAGGTGTACACTTGCGTATCCACGACTGGTAGATTTAGTGAATTGGTTTAGAAAAGTCTAGTATTTAATTTTAATAAGAAATTAAATAATATTTGGAAATAGTAGTCTAAAGATTTCGCCATAAAAGATACACATAAATAAATATTATTAATAACAAACAATTAATAGCAATGGGCGAGATAAAATGTAAAATAACATACATATACGATTCACACAATACACGCAAAATATTGCTGGCGCAATACAACTTGTCAGGTCTCGAAGTTGAAGGATCCAGCTTGTATAATATTTTAGAAAACGCCACACTGAAAAATATAAGAAAACACACACAATTAGCGGAACCGATCACCTTGATTTATATCACTAGACATTTAAGGAAAGGTAATAGACGAAATTTACCTCCCAGATCTTTCTAAGTACGAGAGTGTAGCGCGAAATGATGCCTATAAGGCGGGAATCAATCAAACAATATGATCTTTCTGCCGAGACACTCTCGCTCGTCACCTCAGTTTTCCATACTCTTATTAATTTAGGTAACGTTATGGGTGGCTAAAATAGGACTCATCCATCCATTCAAATTTATATTGAAGAAATAGGCGCATAATGTAAAGATACCGCCTCAGGTGTATGTTCAATAGGGGTCCCGTGATCATGAGGGTCACGTAATTGATGTAGATCAATAAGGGTGCATATTCCGCGATCAGGGGGTATGGTGGTCACGAGGTGGTCAATAAAGGCGTATGGTTAATGGGGTAACGTGATCAATAAAAGTCAATAATCAATGTAGGGGTCGATAAGGGCACATGTTCTGTGATCAAGGGGCAGGGGTCACGTCGTCCGTGATTAAGGGCGTATGTTACATGGGCTGGATTCTTGAAACAGCGGCGCGATGGCAGCCAGATATTTTTATTACATATATAGAGAGATATACCATACATATGAAGAATAGCTGAAATACTTAAAAGAGATGTCATAACAGATAGGCTGAAAAGTTCGTAGGTTGGCACATTGATGGCGTTACTAAAATCATATCCATATGATTTTTAGTTAGAACCAACCTTCATAAGGAAAGTTTATAAATTTGAAAGCTTTCCGACGTGAGATATATAGCATTGTGAGTTAAGCAACTTTTGTTATTGTAAACAAAATGGATAAAAAAAATTTTGTGTGTTAATGACTCTCAAAGCTCAATATATCGAAAAAATGAACCGCGAAAACATCGTGAATCTCACTAAACAAAACTGTAACTGCATTTGATCTAATGAAAATAACAATACACAGCGCAATATAGAAATCACATCTATTAATATATTATTAGTTGTATATCGTATTTACTTAGCATACAAAAAATTCATACCTTCAGCTGCCCACAGCAGTCAAGCAACTTAAGCAGCACCCTACAGCATCCCTCTACGGCAGCGCAATATTACGTTATGCCGTATGAGGAAACTATGAACGCGGGAACGCGTTAGTATCATGATCAACTCTTATACACTTCAACCTGCTGAATTTCTTTAATCTTTCATATCCCGAACTTTTTCCGTTTAAATGTTTATCTCTTTTATATGAGTGACACACGGCCGGAATCAGATCTAACATATATCGAGATCGATGAATTAGGTTATGTTTAAAACCAATGCTACGGACAAATGTTAAATCGAAAGACAGGCCAAATGTAACTTCATGATCGTTTCGACCCTGCTTCGGTTACCGTAGATCTTTAGTTACTTTAGTTACCAAAGCAGGGCCGAGTTTGGGCCGATGGTCAAGCTGAAAAAAATACTGTTGAAGCTAAGGCTTGGTTTGATAAACATTATTCGTTGAGAAGTGGTTTGCTACATTTAAACGAGGCGATATAATTTTGAATGATCTTAAAATGAAGTTGATCAAGATAGCTGAGACTCTGAAAAGATATTAAATGAATGTGTTGGATATATCATGCATGAATATTTGGACATGCGAAAGCTGTGTGCAAAGTGGGTGCCGCGGCAGCTCACGATCGTTCAAAAGCATGAACAACGTGTTGATGATTCGGAGCAATGTTTAGCGATATTCAACCATAATAAAGACGAATGTGACAATGGATGAAACATGGCTCGATCACTATACACTCCAAAGTCCAATCGACAGTCAAGCGAGTGGACTGCACGCGATGAACCGCGAATCCAAAACGTGAAAAGACGCAACACTCGGCTGGCAAAGTTATGGCATCAATATTCTGGGATGCACATTGCACATGGTATAATAATATTCATCGATTACTTCGAAAAGGGAAAGACCATCAACAACGATTACAACATAGCTTTCTTGGTGCGTTTGAAGTATGAAATCATGAAAAAACGGCCTCATTTGAAGAAGAAAAAAGTGCTGCTTCATCAAGACAATGCACCGGCCACCGTGTCACAAATCAATGAAAACGATGAAAAAATTGCATGCATTAGACTGCGAATTGCTTCCCCATCCACAGTATTCTCCAGATCTCGCCCCGAGTAACATTTGCCTCTTTGTGGACCTCAAAAGAATACTCGCTGCGGACAAAAATTCAGCACTAATGAAATGATAATCGCCGAAACTGAGGTCTATTTTGACTAGGCTAAAGAGAAATCGTACTATAAAAATGGTATCAGAAAATTGCAAGACCGCTATAATCTTTGTATCACCCTCGAAGGTATAACTATATTAAATAATAAAATCGAATTTTACCAAAAAAATGTGTTTTACTATGTTAGCCTACGAACTTTTCAGCCAAACTGTTATGTAAAATAATTATTTTTTTCCCTACTATGTGAAAAGTATTTTTTAGTTTTTATTTTAACAGCTAATATCATGCATTTGTTATAAAAACATTTTTTTTAAATATGACCTCACTTTTTGTTCTCTAGGGAGAAAAAAGTATAACCGGCTCAGCTTCACAGACATGAAAAATGGCTAAAATAGGCATATGATATAAACTCTCTTTTTTCAAAGGAGATTTCTTTTTAAATAAATTGATTAAAATTTCGATATATATATACATATATATCCCTATAATAATTTTCAAACCGGATGATTCGGAAATTACTTATTCTTCAATAATTATATTAATACTGAAATAATTTAGTCAATCCCTCTAGTCGCGATTTAGTCGAATGTGATTCATGTAACGTAATCGCATATGCGCTATATCCATGGATAATAATCTGCAGCGAGAGCTCCCAATTATCTTTTGCCGGGCACCTAATATTTTGATAAGGCTGATCAGTATGTTCTACATTTGATTATATCGTCCTTTGACCGACTAGTAGAATGTGTTGATCGATTCAATTTTCTTCGAAAACATTTCTTTTAATGAAAACAATCTTACAACAAGTGGGTCACCTCTTTATGCAAAAACAAAAACATTTTATAGATTTTAAAAATTAATTATTACCCTCTCTGATAACTCATCCATAAGAGAGTCAAAATTTATTTAATAAAAATTCCAAAATATTTTTTAAATCATAACAAAATTTTTAATCCGTTAAAATTTCACCAAAACCTTGAAATTTCCTTAAAATCCTTAAATAAAGTTACCTTAATATTTATATATTAATTTTATTTATTAACATTATAAGTTTTTAAAAATTTGTATCGAGTAAATAAATATTTTAAAATAAAAATCGATGACCTTGGAATGAAAAATTGGATTTAAATAAAAAATGCATCACTATCTGAGCTGACGTAAGATTCGTTAAAAAGAGACTCTACTCAATTGTCAAATATTATTAACGTCTAATCTTTCAATAGCCTTTTCGTGGCTTACGTAAGGCAATCAAGAACTCGATACAATTCATAATAATTTTCGTTTTAATAAAGACTCTTCATTTGGCGGGTCAGTGTACTGAATTCCTCTTTATTTCACTCAGTTTCATTGGCTCTTGCAAATCAATGTCAGCGATGCAGTTCAAGGGTAAATATTCACCTAAAATTAATATCAAATTAAAATAATGACGCATTAAAAAATTTTGTAAAACTTCATTTATAAACAAAGTTCAATTTTGCTATTTGAATATCATCCGGTGCAGAAATTGCTCCATTTGGCCCTATTTAAATGCGGTTCTGAAGCGGCCATGGTCGGAATTCCTATTTCCCATAGAAATATTTTAATGTAATAGATTAAATAATACAATAAAACTCAGAATACGTTGATAATAAAACAGGACATTTGAAAAGTTTTCCACGTCAAAATCAAACATCGGGTAAAAACAGGAAATTCCCAACATTTTCACCACTTAATTCTTTATAAAAAAATAAAAAATGGTTATATTTATACATTGGAAAATGAACTAATATATATGTTGTTGATAAACACAGATCGATGTTTAGGAACTTTAAACAGGTTTTCATGAAAACTATTATTAATATACCTGCATTTATGATTATATTTTTTCATAATTTTTAATAACATAAAGAGATTTCAAAAGATTACAAGAGTGTTTCAGTGAATCCTGGAGTTTCAAAAGTTTGAAAGAAATCTTCATATCTTTGAAGTCTTCTACATGTACAATCTCTTGAAATCCCTTTTAATTCCTTAAAATCACTTGAAAACTCTTCGAATTTAAAATATCTTGAAATTTGAAAAAAGTTTTGAAAATTTTTGAATATCCTTTAATTCTTTTGAGTCCTTTTAAAATTCATTAATATTTTATAATACTAATGAAAATTCCTTAATATTCCACGAAAACTTTTAAAGATCATAAAAATCCTTCGAAATCTCTTGACATCTCATTTTTTTAGTGACGATTACTGAAAATCTCAGTGATTTTACACTTGTAAAGAATTTACAAAATTTGAGGGAATAATTTAAATATTGACGTGGAATTTTAAAGAATTTGAAGATGAACATTTTTTTAAGAGTTTCAAGAGATTTCAGCAAATTTAAATGGATTTCAATAATTTAAAGAGATTTGGAGGTGTTTTAAGGGAAGTAGTGTTCGTTAAATGAAAACCTTAAAACTATAATAAATAAATACGGACAAGCAAAAAGAAAACAAAGCCCGAGATCGAATTCACAGCTAATTTCATTGGTGGTTTCATGGAAATTCGAGAAAATAAGGGAAAAAAGGGGAAAAAGGGAGTAAAAGTTTGAGAATTGTATCACACGGAGATGATTTCACTTGGCTTCTTCATCCCTCGGTGGCAGCATTAACAGCGGAATCACTCTGCCGGGCGTTAGCTGGATCAGCCACTAACCCCGTCCACCTGTTGCCCTCTCTTATTTCTTCCCATGTTCACTTTTCATTCTCGTCTCTTTTACTTCTGCTACATCCTCTGAGTTCCGATTGCCCTCGTTCGACCCGGGAGAACCCAAACTTTCACTCGATCTGCATCCTCTTCTTCGACAATTCGACTGATGCAGCCAGTTCCCTGTATGTTATCTACTTTGTTACAATTTCCACTTTTGTTTAATTTATTATTTGAAATTTATTCGAAATTTAGTCTTTATAAGCTTTAATATTTCATATAAAGAATCTCGTGAAAAGAGAAACTGACTGTAACCCTTTTATAGGTTAAGTCATGCAGTGGATTGTAAAAGTAGATTCGAAGCCGAGGGAGGCAAATAAAGTGCACAAGAATTAAACAAAATAATCTAAATTTATTATTCAAATATAGAAATGTTACCACCATACGATCGCGGACAGATTCGATATAATATTAGATTGGAATGTTTATACAAGACACTTGATATAAACTGAATTCGATATTTCTTACGACCGCATGAATAGTAAATCTTAAATAAACTAAATTGTTCATCCTTTCACTCAAGAATACAATAATAATGAGTTAGTGTCCCTTATACATTCCGAGTTGACGAAATGCAACATTTTATTCACGACTGAGTTAAAAATCTAAGTTAAAGTTTCTAAAGTTTAGGCTCATAGTCTTTAAATATTTAAGTGTTGAAACGCAAGGATTAAAAATTTTGTAACTTCCAAAGTTTATACATATTTCGTAGATTCGAGGAAGGAAAGAAAATTTCGGGAACAAAAAATAAAATTACAACTCTCATTTACGGTAAGAAGCGATGACGTAACTATCACAATCTTTTGGCGATGCGCGCGCGGCGATAAGCACAAAGAATATTTAGTAGTTGTTGCTCCTTTTTAATTGCATGATGTCGTCTTTTCAATAGTGACAACGTTTCTGCAGCCTGGTACAGCGTGCACAGAGAACTCACATTATGACGGATAATTTTTGCAGCAGTCTATCTTTACAACCTATAGCTACCTTAGCTGAATTACCATCGGAAAAGTACCCCTGCACGATGAGAATTGCCGCTTAATACAGCACCACTGAACAGGCCCTCTTCACTCGAATAGGCAATATGAAGAATGATGATTATTAATTTCAGCGTAGTATAATGCCCGGCCAACTGTTGGCGCTGAGGGTACACCCCCTGTGGGGATAACCATAGGTTAACCTAACCTTGTAACGACTAAGAGTCGTCATCGTTTTTACATTCTAATTGTAAACGGAAACAGCCGTTGAGTTTCCCCTCTTGTATTAAGTATTCATTGTACATGGAATGAAGAGAGAAGACTCATAGAGACTTGTAGCCACCTTGGTAGCGTACGCACGTTGTACGAACAATGTTCGTCGACTTACTGAAATAAAGTGTTAATATTATTAACTGTGACTCTTAATTGCTCCAAACCTATTTACGGACTTGTGGCCGTACTTGATATCCTTATTAAGTGATATTTCCCACACTCCTTGTACCTCACTCCACTCACTCTAGAAATGCGCAGAACGTCATCCCCGTTGTCAGTCAGGGCAGACCTTTTGATTTCTGGTTTGTTGACATTTGTTTTCACACAAATCTGTTGTGGTTAGAGCTAGCTTTCGAATTGTAATTTGCATTTTACTGTGTATGCATTGTAAATATGCGACAAATTTTAAAATTGAATATAAGAATCAAAAAATGTATAAACCGATAGGAGAAAATTTTAAAAACTACATAAAGTATAAATAAACAGTCTTGATACATTCTTATTGTGCTTTAAGTAACACTAAAAATGTATTTTGAGTCACTGCTTACACTCCATATACTTTTAAACATTATCTTCCATTGGTTTATCTACTTTTTTAGATATTATATTCAATTTTAGAATTGGTCTCATTTATACATTTCACATACATTACATATGCACATATAGCGTTGCTTTAATGGCCGGCCAACTGTTGGTGCTGCCATCTTGGTTTCGTTTCGTCCCGGGTCGAACCCGAGTCGTCTATATTCTTGTTGGCGGGAACGTAAGGAACGAAATCTCTGGACACTTCGATGATGCGATTGGTCGAAGACACTAAGTGAAACACGGATGCACCCTGAGTGGGACTACATCCGAGTTCGCAGCATCATTCGAATCGATCATACGAAATGCTCGAAGAAAGGAAAAGATGTTGCTTTTGGGAAGGATTGACGCTTTTTCGTTTCTCCGCTCTGCTTTACTCGAGAACTCTGTAAAATAAGACACAGGATCGTAGAGCTGTGCTCGGCTGTGTCACCAGAGTGTTGCACTTTTGTGTGTGTGTGTCACCCAGTTTGGTCCGTCGATTGAGCCTATCTGGATGACGACTAGGAGTATGTGGCGTCGCGAGCGGCGTCGGGAAACACCAAGGTAGAATAAGGATCACGTCGAGGTCACCACTATAGCGATTCGCTATTTGGCGATTTATTCTCAGCGGCGAATATTTCCGCTGAGCTATGATGACGTGTGGTGATGGTGGTAGGGAGAACGTAGCCACTGTGGATGGTCAGTCCCTATATATCCTTCTGCATAATTTTACCATTGAGTGGAGGAGGGCTTGCACTCGCGGAGCCAGCCTCAAAAAGAGATCGAGACGTTCTCTGCGATCCAAGCCTCAATCTAAGACTGGATGCTGAGCAATGCCGGCTCAGCCTGACCGCTCGAATACTCGTATTAGTCGCTACTGTGGGTCGCTTGCAGGCGAAGGTAGTGATGCGCGCCTGTCAGAATTCTTCCGAAGCTCGTGAGTCGATGAGGTAAGAGCGTTTTCGTACCCCCACTAGCCGTCCTACAACGATAATCGAGCATGCGAATACCTGTCAGGCGGTCTGACAACGCACAGGCATAACGCATATCGTTACAACTTTAGTTTCTCATTTCAACCCTCCTCTTCCTCTTTTTACCTTTCTACCTTTTTATCCTATTTATCTTTTTATCCTTTTTATCCTTTTATCTTTTTATCTTTCTCTCCTTTTTTTACCTCTTTCTCTTACTCTTTAACTTGAAACTTCGATCCCCCTTTTCACTGAGTCCTTCTTTCTCTTGCATAATTCCTCTTTTTTTTCTATCTCTCTCCGAAGATCCACTTCGCCTCCCTCAGGCGATTCTCTTCTCCCTTTACTCATACGTCATCCTTCTCCTTCTGTGTTTCTATCTTTCTCTCTTTTACTACACAGGACCAACGGCTGCTGGGTCTTTAGCTGTCCGACGTGTTTTTTGCGTGCATACCACAGAGCAGCTCCCGAAACAGTAGCTCGTACCCTGGTACAGTCTTTGCAAGTGAAAAAACTGAGTTAAGGAAATAGCTAGCGTTCGCCAATCATCGATATTCGACATTCTATATAATTGATAGGAACACTGTCCAAAATTTCTGTATTCATTTAATGAAATGTATTGAATTTTTTTTCAGATACGTAAACATAAATACATAGTAATAATAATAAATTCTAGTTTATTTAACTGATTTTAGAACATTTCGAAGGATTTTGAAGAATTATAAAGAATTTCAAAGTATTCCTTCAGATTATATACTATAGGTTTCTAAAGATTTTAAGAAACTGTCAATCATTTCAAGAGATTTTAAGTGTTTTCTAAGAATTTTAAAGAATTACAAGAGATTTTTAGGATATTTACACAATTTCGTGCGATTTTAAAGGATTTCTTATTGAAAATTTTAAGAGATTTTAAAGAAATTTTAGGGAATACAAAAAATTGTTAATGAATTATGAAGTTTCTTGTGGAAGTGTAAAGGATTTTAAGAAGCTTGTAAAAATTTCAATACCATATATTTTGACATTTTTTAAATGCTTTTGAGAGATTCTAATGTTTCTCATGGAATTTTAAAACATTTCAAAAGATATGGTTTGATTTTTAAAATATTTTGTTAAATTCTGATATTAAGGACTCTAAAAATCCCTTAAAATTTTATGACTTTTAAAAGATTTAGTAGAATTTGAAGGAATTTGAAAAGGTTTACATAGTAATTTAAAGAGACTTGGACGTATTTTAAGGGATTTTGAAATTCCTCATGAAATTTGACACGATTTATAAAGATTTGAAAAATATTTTGAGGAATTTTAAGTAATTTAAAAGTTTTTCGCTAAATTTTAAGGGATTTTAAAGCTGCTCACTGACTTTTACAAAATTTCATGATATTTTTTATCTTTAAAAGGTTTTGACATTTTTTAAATGATTTCGTGGAATTTTAAGAGGTTTTGACGCATTTTAAAAGATTTTAAAGTTCCTCATTGCATTTCAAATGATTTCACGAGTGTTTATAATTTTAAAAATATTTTATGGGATTTTTAATGATTTTCGGTGATTTTAATCAATTTGAAGCAACACGTTGATAGATTTGAAATATTATCGTGAAATTTTAAGAAATTCTAAGTGATTTCATAAAATTTTAAGAGATTTTTACATGTTTAAAAGATTCCGAAGAATCTTAGGAGATTTCAAAAGATTTAAAGTGCTGTTATGCGATATTTTTTAACATTTCAATAGTACTATTATTATTAAAAATGGATTCGCATTGTTAATCATTTTTTATCAAGAAAATTTGCCTGAAAGATAGGGAGAAGTCAGGGAAATGTTAGGGAAACTATTGAAAAATTATATCTAAATCAAAAATGGAAAAGTATTCAAAAAGTTCCCACCTATAGCATGCGCGAAATTTAAAGATGTTTTTATATCGATTTTTTTATCTGCGAATAATTTCCATTACAAAGTTTTAACAACTAAAAAAATGTATTTGATAAATTTGAAAAATATTAGTATACAATTTTTCAGAAAAATATTTAAAACAAGGTCAAGGGCCCTTTTTGTTAATTGAAGATCTAAAAATTCAGAAAAAATATACAATTTCTCATTGGAAAAATATGCTAAAAAAATTTTTTTTTTTAATTTTGTAAAGTTAGTCCTTTTTAAATGGCATCTTCTTAACTATATACTACATTTTTTAAATATTAAGTATAACATCTATTATACCACATAAATTGCCAGAGATTTTAAGCACAATGTTATTGATATAGTATAAAAGTTTGGTTTACATGTAATCTATTTATATTACCTTATTATTTTAGGAAAATTAATTATTCACGATCCTATATTATATAATAGACATGATGAGATAATCCTGATTTCGCACTTTATTCCTTGGGATAAATTTGTTTTGATGCGCTATTCAAACCGAATGCGATTTAAACTTTTATTGTGCTGTATTATCATTTTGGGGATGTTGATAATCCTGCCTCCAGTACGTATTATATAATAACTTTGATTTTCACGATTGCTTTTGCAAAATATGTATTTGATGTAGATTAAATCTGTAACAGCGAGAGAAATTCAATATTGTGTTAAGCTAGTAACTTTAACACAAATAACATATTAATATATTTAAACATTTTATATTTTATATTTGATATTTTTCTATATCAGTTGTTTGTATTTCCAAAAAGTGTATCTAATGCAAAGTCGAAATTGATTATACTATTATAGTTATCTGAACGAGATAGCAGTATTTAAAAATGTAATTTAAAGAGTGGGGAAGGGGGGGGGGGGGCGTTGTGACTCAGATGATAATGCGCGTTGATAAAATTTACGTATTACAGACACAGTCACAATGTCGTGGGAGGGTTCGAATCCCGCTGCAAACAGATCTTTCACGGAATTTTTGCATAAGTAACAATTATTAACAAAAGAATGTCTAGATCAGCCTAACTATACAAATAAAGAAGATAACAATATTATAACCCTCAGTATTCTTAATTTTGTATACAGTGTCGTAACTAACGTTATTCTCATAATAATTGAAACTATATAGCCTTAGTGCATAAAACATCTTTTTTCTAGACTAGAACCTCAGAATTGGGAATTCATTTATTTCAATTGTTTACCATATAACAATCACAATTGTTATTTTTTAACAATTATAATTTAAAATACACATTTTATAAGTGAATTCAAATATGGAACGGGTTTGTGAATAAATTTATTCATTTTGTGTCTTCCCTCGAGTTGATTTAACGCTTAAAATTATATAGATAAGCCGTTACTGATTTGTAAAAATATTTTTTAGTGAAAAATGACACTTTTTTCGAACTTTAGAGGAACAGTACAATAAAAAAACGAATAAAAATAAAAAATTTGCCCAGCTGAAAAATTAAAAATTAAAAATTAGTGACCGCAGTCGATTTTTATGGTGAAACCATTAAAAAATCATAAAAATCATGAGTTTTGCATTTTTCTTTAGACAAAAGTTCTATATCTCATCTCAATAAACTTTTTTTGTTGTAAGCATGTTATTCTACGAGTGATAGTTTCCGAGCAAATCAGTGATACATCGACTTTCATAAAAAAAAACCGCATTATAAACCACTTTCCTTTATCATATCCCTTTACCATATCCCTTTACCATTTCCCTGTTACCATTTTCGGTTACAATGTGAAGAGCCATGGTTTATGTGTTTTTTTTTATGAAAGTCGATGTATCATATTTCCTCGGAAACTATCAATCATAGAATAAAATAATTGCAAGAAAAAATGTGTATTTCGATGAGATCTACAACCTCTATTTGAAAAAGTTTCAAGGAAATTGGAGATGGACCGCATTTTCGGAAGTTTATCCAATTTTTCTCATCGTTCAAAAATATAAGCAAATTTCAAGCTGTTTCAATATTTATAATGTCGATATAAAAAATTCGACTTTATGTCTGCTTGATTTTTCAATTTCTATTTCACTTTGAAAATCGTCGCAGATTCGTGGTGCATTCGTAACTTCGGGAGTGGTGGGATTGCCGCATTCTGGGTCCAGTTGACCCTCATTGACACCGTGGATGGCTTAGCCGTTAGTGTTAAATTCACTCATACATAAATCTAAGTCCGCGCTTATGCTTTAGCACTAGCGAGCTGTATAGTGCGCGGAATTGAGCACGTGCTCAGATTTCATCGTCCACAGGCGCGACGTCGACGGTTAGATCATCCGGTTTTATTCGGTCAAACCGCCGCGCCAACAGCTTCCACTCTAGTTTCGAGGTCGTTTTTCTTTTCAATTTCCTTTTACCAGTTTTCATTTAATTTTATTATCCTTTTCTGATTTCTTCAAACTTCATGAGCAACAAAATCATTTCTTTATTATCATTTTATGTGTATCAATCAACCATTTCACCCCTAGGTATTTTAATTTACCAATTCAAGCAGATTTAGATATACATTTATATGAACATTTTTAAATCAATGTCTAATCTAAAAATAAGAAAAAAGATCTCAAAATTGAGCTAGATTGGTACTCTATGGTATTGGACATAAGAAATATTTTTTGAAGACGTAAGGAAAATTGAAGTTAAAATTTATAGAAAATGATTTTTGTGATAACAACGATATTTCGGAGGGGGGGGGCAACATTTGTGGTAGGGATTACTTAAGATGCACAAGAATATCCTGCAAATACGAGTACAAGAATTAAAATCGATTTTGAAAAAAAAAGAGCCAAAAGACAACTCAAAATAATTATCAATTTTAGAATTTTGAAAACAGATGCATAGTTTCAATGGAAATTGAACTTTCTTGAATTTACAAAAACTTTTTAACTCAAAATTTTTGAAAATTAGATTTTTTTTGTGTTGTGCTAGGGAAGCAAAATAATTGACCACTATAAAAATTTTCATTCAGATGAATATTTTCCAAAAAAATGACCTAAGATATTTAAAGAAGGACATAATATGTGTTAATTTGTGAGACATCTCGTGACGTAACAAAAAATGTATTATAATTCAATTTTTGATTAAAAAACCTTACTTTAAATTGAATTATTTAATATTTCAGATTATATATTTTAATCTATAGTCTTGTAATATAATTTTTGTGTCTTATATGTTTATGAGAAACCTCATAAATGTTAACCAAAAAAAGTGAAATATAAAATTTCAATCTCTAATAAATATATCTATATATAGTATACTGATACTAACATAATAATCCTAAATTAATACTAATAAGTGTTAAATATTGAACGCAGCCTATATGCATTTGACTCAATAATATAAAAGTCACTTCGAGAAAAATCGTTGAGCCTATATTTTTTCTCATTGTGTCCTGATGAATTAGTTTTTGACAATATATATATATATAATTATATATATATATATATATTATACTTGCGGTAATAACATTCGTGAATAATATAGTTATTAATTTATGTGCCTATTATTTATATTTTTTTTATCAAGAAATATAATTTAAAAAATTTAATATTATTGCTTCATTGAAAATAAAATTTATTTTGAGAAGTATGTGTAATTTTTTTAAATTGTTGTTTACAGAGCCAGGCTTTGGCACTGACATATAAGGCATCGCCACCTTCCAGACCGAACAGTGTGCCCTCGCTGCCAAGAAGTCCGCAATCCCAACAATCTCATCAGTCTCATCAATCTCAGTCTCAGGCTCAGAGCACTCCTCAGCCTTCAACCGTTCAATCGCACCAGCAACAAACACCAGTGAGTTCAACGCAACCAACTTTTTCAACTCATAATCAACATCCAAAGCAGGAGGTCAACTGCAGCCCCAAACAGGAAGGCTTTGATCTCAGCAAATCCGCTTCCGGCACCGGTAAATCAAAATTTAAAAAAAAAATCTATAATATTTTTTCACTTCAGTATAAGAGTATTTTTTCTGAAATTTTAACTTTTCTATTTTTAGATTCTCATCGGAGAAGCGCGACCGGTAAATGAGAATGTTTTTTTTTTCTTACAGAGATGAATAGAGAACGAAAAAGCAAGTCGAAATGGACTTTTGCAAAATTTTGTCAGACATAGAGTTTTTGAGCTAGTATATAGATCGAAATATTAAGTTAAATGGAAATAAAAACTATTCGCTTTTGACAAAATTTTTCAAAAGGACTTTTACATTTACTTTTTGATACTCTATAACCATATAATTACAATTATAAGTTATTCAAAGTTTTACATTATTTATGGTGATTATAAAAGTTTTTGTACCATTTTAAAATCAGTTTAAGACAGATAATACAAATTTAATTAAGAATTCTATTTTTTTTGTTGCGAAAAGTCTTATATATGTGCCCGATATATAGTGGCCTCATGAATTTCTTTCATGATTTTACTTCATCTTGCCTCTACGTTTCAGATTTCTTACACACCCCATTACCCACATATCACCCTCTGTATATCTTATAGGGTAGCTTTCGGTGGTCGTAAATCTTGGGTGCAAACGAATTAAGTCACCGTTTCTGACTGGAGGTGAGCGGGCAAGGACGTGTGAAAACGACTTTAGTCCGTTTAGGCACTATGAATGCCGATAGGGATTACTTTTCTGAGAAAAGCAAACTCACACTGATGACATATCTACATCCTTTTTTTTGTCAGCCCTTTCTGACAGTGCTCTAATATTGACCTTTTAACGAATGCATGTCAGAAACTAAAAAGAAATCAGAATGCAGTGAAAAAATTTTATTTTCTTGACGACTTTTCCAGCCCCTTCATTCAAACTACTTTTCCACATGGTTTTCCAAACTCCTTTTTATAACTTTCTATTTTTAACCCATTTCCCAATCCCTTAGTTGAAAATCCTTTTTCAAATCTATTTTCCATCCCCTTTTCAAACCACTTTCTAAGTCCCGTTTTCCGTTTCTTTTTTCTGCGAACCTCTTCTCTCAATACTTTTCTAATCCTCTTTTTCCGGATCCTTTTTTAACTCTTTTTTTCAAACTCCCTTTTCAATCCTCTTTTCAGAGCCTTTCTACATTTTCAAACTTTAGCATTTCCAACTTCCATTCTTTTACCAAACTCCTTTTCCTATACCCTTTTCCGAACCCCATTTCATAACACCTTTTTCAAACCTATTTTCCAACCCTATTGACGAATTCTCTTTCTTACGACTTTTTCCTGATATACTTTTTTCAAACTTTTTTCCAACCTCCTTCTCTAATCCCCATTTCTAATTCTGTTTTTCTGCCCAATCTTTAACCCTTTTTTTCTTGAAAAATATTTTTCAAGGGTAAAAATATTGAAAATTGACTGAAATGATTTTTTTGTGTGAAAAAAGCCATTTTCCCATTATAGCGAGAATTTCTTTTTTCTAACGCGCAAAAAAATTTGTTTTCATCAATATAACCTTATCTAAAGACTAAAAGGATAGTTAGAGGGTATCTAGAAATTTTCTTGAATTGAAATAACGGATACTCTCTTTACAAGATGAAATTTTCCGGCTGATGGGGGCGCCTATCGACCCTACATGGTGCTTCGTTAAATTATTAGATATAGGATGACGCTTTAAGAGTTAAGTAATTTTGCTTCATATAAGTTTCCAATAAAAGGATTTTGTCAATATTTTCAAGGGAAATATAGCTAATATATGATGTCCAGAATAATTTTCAGGATCTATGTATGTATATGTATGTGCATATAAATTCATGAAATTTGGCATATTTATTCCACTATACACCCAATTGAATTTCATACAAGGGTTTAACAAAATATTTAATTCTACAAGTTTTATGTACTTTTATAATTTCAGTCAAATTTATTTTTCGACTATAAGTTCTTAAATAATCAAAATTCAAAGCTGATGCCAAAAAACAAAAGAAAAGTTCCTTGTGTTGAGGTGAATCGATTGACCTCTATGATTAATGCATTTGATTGAAAAGAAGGAAGTAAAAGTTATAGTTCTTTGTAATTTTGGTTTCATCTGTCTTTAAACAAAAAAGCGGGGGGAGGGGGGCGAAGAGGGGGTTGCTTATTTAATACACACATTTACAATGTTAATAATTATTATTTGCAATAGTATAGTTACGAGGATATTGTGCGAAGTTTCATTGAATTTTCAGGAGTTTTATGTAATTTTAAAGCTGAGAACGATATTTTGTGGAACTTTAAGTAATTTTAGGAACTATTAAGAGATTTCATGGGATTTTAAATAATATAAAGGAATTTTACTATATTTTGTAGGATTTGAAATAATTTTCAGGGCTTTTACGGTAATTTATGTGATATTAAATAATTTTTATGACTTTTAAGGGATGCAATAAATTTAAAAAATCGCATTAGATTTTTAGGAATCAAGAAATATTAAGTAATTTTGCAAAATTTAAAGAAATTTGAATAGATTTTGTAGGATGCTAAAGAGATTTCTACTTTCTAGTATACTAATGTTTTAAAACTTATATTGAGGTTTTCCTGAAATTAATAACCGACATGGTATTACAAATTTTCATGAAACAAAATTTCAAAATTCTGCATTAAATTGCATTCTTCCAAAATCTCTTAAAACATATAAAAATCCTTTGATTTGAAATTGTCTAGAATCCTCTAAATCTTTTTAGCAAAAGGAGAATATTTATTTTTCATGCAATCTGTTCAGAATTGACATACACTTTAATTCTTCATATTTTAAGTCAATTCAAACTTTTATTCTGATACTTTAATATTTCTCTCCAATATCTGAATATTCTTAATTTATCCATATTATTTCTTCCGTAATGCTCATATTATAATATATTTTATAATTTTATTTCTAAAATAAATGACACATCTATAGGAGCTAAATGCACTGGAATTTGTCAATCGATAATTTTTAGTACATTGATTTTCAGTTCCTTTATTATACTTATAACAGCTTATAAAATACCCTAATTAAAATCTTATATGCTCAGACATTATTACTTACAAAACCAACCTTTATCTTATTTTACATTGAATTATTTACTTTTCTAATATGTCAGGAAGTTGAAAAGATATAAACTTTAAATATTTAGAGACTCTTACTAATCCTCTTTCTTGAATCTGCCAGTGATAAGAATGTAGTTTATAGGCACAAAATTTACAGATTTGAATTTCATCATTCACTTTCCAGAAATCGGGTTCTTATATTTTTATCAAGCTTCTGAAGATATATTATATTACTGAACAAAATCTTATCAAGGTTATTATTTTAAAGATCTCCGAATTTAAGCGAGTTAGACTTTATTAAATATTTATTGTATCATGTTCATTTAATTCATGTGTTTGCTAAAGAATTGCCTGTCATGTACCAATATACATTAAGAAATGAGAGCGCTTTTTATAACATCAGAAGAAGTAGATGACTACATAAATAGTAAAGAAGCATTTATTTATATGGTTCATTTATCTTTACTTTTCATTTAAATGATCATCTTATAATTCATTTCTCTGCATGTGTTCCTTTTTCATACGAATTATTATTTATACCTTTATATATATTATTCAATAATCCGGATGTTCGATGATCGGGAATATGCTACTGCATTAATTAACTAGGATTACGAAGACAGCTAGTGCGTTCTCTGGTTGAGCAAACTTTTCAGAACATTTCACAACTGTTTGTTTGTTCATTTTCTCACTTATTATTATATTTAAATAAGAATGCTACTGTATAGGTATTTCTTACCTTTTTCGTTTAGATATTTAATCATGATTTAAATAATAATAATAATAATAATAATAATAACAACAATGGTTACTTTAATTACATAAAACTGTTCAAATTAATTTAAAGTTTAACAAAAAATGAATTGAAATAATAATTCATTGAAAAATGTATAAATAGACTAGCCAAACATTACGCGCACGATTATTTTCTATTACTTCTTACAACTTTAAGTGATTCAAAAGACAATCAGGTTTGAAATCACTTTTTTAGAGAAGAATTACAAAAGATTTTTACGATTTTCAAACAATTTTTAGAATTTTTAAAAGAATTCCTGAAATTTTAAGAGATTTCGACAATTTTCAAACGAGTTTTACACAATTCAACAAATTTTTAGTATTTTTAAAGAATTTTGTAGATTTTTAAGAGATTTTAATATCTTTAATTCTTGTATAATTCTAAAGGAGTTTATACAATTTTAAGAGTTTTTGAAGAATTCTAAGGGATTTTAAATGTTTTGAAATTTTTAGGAATTTTAAGCGGTTTCTAAGAATTTAAAGAGATTTCAAAAGATTTGTAGGAGTTTTAAGGGATTTTAAGGGATTTCAAATGTTTTCATGTAATGTCGAGGAATTCTAAGAGGTTTCAAAAGCATTCTAGAAATTTTAAGGCATTTGTACGACTTTCAAGTAATTTTTACGAAATTCAAAATATTTTTATGATTTTCAAAAGAGTTTTATGTTTCTCAAAAGATTTAGTACAATCCTTTCAAACCGTTCAATAATTCTTTAAATCTTTTGATATCTCTTGAAAATCTTTAAACTCATTTGGACTTTTGTAAAAATACTTTGAAATTACTTACGAAGAAATAAAATCCGCATTAAAATACCTTTAAATTCCCTAAAACCACATAACGTCTCCAAAAATTCTTTAAAGGCAATGGAATCTTTTAAAATCCCTGAAAATTGCATATAATAAGATCACTTAAAATTGCTTTTGAAACCCCAAGAATGTACTCGTATTGATTAGTCAGAGTCTCGTGGGTTCGAATCTCAATGCAAACGAAAACAATATTTTTCACAATATTGCTGAAATTTGTCCTAATCGAATAAAGAATCTAATTAGGTGAGACTCTAATGTTTTACTTTTCGCTCCCTAGGAACTAAAGCGTTATACTTTTCACTTCTTAGGGAGCAAACAGCCGACATACACGTACAAATATTATTCAAAATACCGTGTGTGCGATGGGGAAGAGGAATTTTGGAAGATTATGGAACATTTAAAGGTCTAGGCCTATATAAATACTGTTGTCAAGCACTGATGACGCACTTATGATGGAGAGGTGTGTAAAATATACATAATACATGAAAAAAAAGCATATTATTCCTAGAATTTACGTCTATCAATAAAAAAATTGTCTTCAGAATTGTTAAAATCCGTTCAGTTGTTCATGAGAAAAATGTTGATCGTGTTGTAAGATTATAATTTTATTGTTGATATCTTTTGTGAACAATTTTTTTTTCTTCCTAGACAGAAAAAAGATTCCAAAATTATTTTTAAAATCTTTAAAGGATATTTATTTCTTTTGAAGGGATTCTAAAAGATTTGGTTGACTTTAAATATTTCAACGGAGTTTAAAAGATTTCAACACGGTTCAAGGGTTTTCAAGTGTTTTCAAGTGTTTTCAAGTCATTTTAAGTAATTTTAAGAGATTTAAAAGAATTGCAAAGAATTTTAAGGAATTTTCAAACATTTTAAATCATTTCAAGACGGGTAGAATTATTTTGAAATTTTGAAATTTTTTAAAATCATTTGAAACCACAATTAATTCTTTCTAAAAATCACTTAAGATATCTTGAATTGATTTATCATATTTTGAACTCTTTGAAATCTTGCGAAATCCTTTGAAAATTCTTATATTCTTTGGAATTCTTTTAAAATATTAAAAATCTTTTTTTAATTACTTTAAATCTTGTGAAACTCAATTTTTCACTATATGGAATGTCAATAAATTCTTTTAAATTCTTTAAAATCATATAAAGTCTCTTTAAATTCATTAAAAAATGTATCTGAAATTTTAATTTAATTTAAATTTAAATATAGATAAAGAAGATAAAACATTTATTAATTATTTTATAACTGCGAACAATGTTTGTTGACCGGAAATTTTTTTTCTCCAATTCAAATTTTCACCTTAATATGCGGATAAGAAAGGTTTGTAGAGAGCAAAGACCAAATGGGAAATATGTAGGAGAATATTTGTGAATATTCAGGAATATTGAGAATATGTCGGAATATTTTGAGAGGAGGAAAGAATATCAAGACTACCAGGAATAGTATAATAATAATAAGGAATAATAATAATAATAATAATAATAATAATAATAGATAGTAATGATAATAGAATTAATAGATTGGTTTAAATTCCAAACCTTG
>JAUESI010000003.1:4433131-4445208 GCA_032275145.1 Synergus laeviventris | reverse complement strand
AATAATAATAATAATAATAATAATAATAGATAGTAATGATAATAGAATTAATAGATTGGTTTAAATTCCAAACCTTGAAGAATGTAAAAAAAAATCTGTGTTAACTTTAAAACCTCTAGTTTATGAATTGAGTGTAAAATAAATAATCAAATCTCACCCGACAAAAAAACGAGAAAAATTGTAGGGTTCCAAAGTGATAAAAAAGCTAATCTTTCACACCTGACTGACTTAATCTGGTGGCAAAATTTCATCTGTTGTAGAAAATAAGTCACCCGGTACATTGGGGTCTTCTTTTACGAAAATTTTCTCCGGGACGGAGATTATACGATTACGACGACTTATCGTTAGAGCGGAGTGTGCATGTGTACTGTAGCATCGTTCGAATTTAGTTATCTTCATAGGTGGATTCATGCCGGCTGAATTGTGTTTGTTTGTGCGTGTGTGTGTGTGTGTCCGCTCGCGCGCTTAATCGCGCATAATGTACACGCACATGGGTGACTCGGAACTTGTGTACATGAGAAACGTACATACGTACTGGCAAACGGAAGGGAGGATATTGTGACCCTTACGGACTAATCCGGATTAAATACGAATCCCCGGCTATGCATGCGGCTAGGCGACCTGCGAACATGTATGTACGTACCACTACCTTCCGTTTTGCGTCATACGATCGAACTTGCTACATCGCTTATAAAAACTTACACCCTCGGCTGATCAAGTGATGTATGTATCATTTACCAACGTCTCCAATCTTTAATCTTTAATCTTCATTTCAATCTCTTCATATCGCCTCATGCTATTTGCGATTTCACCTCTTTAGGCTGCGAGAACAATTTCTATAAAATTTCATGAAATATTTCCTTAAAAAATACTTTGTTTATCTTCATAAAACGAAAACTAGTTATACCTAGATATACCCTGTAAAAATATGTTCAATAGAACATTTGTAGATCTTTCTAAAGCCTTCAATTTCACTTCGCAATATTTTTTATACAATCTCTTATTTTACATCGGGAAAATTTTTAAATTTAGAATATTTTTTTTATTTCATGTTTTTTGGTGAACTAATTGATTTTATGATTGTTTAACAGTATTTTTTATGATTATCACGAAAACTACTTATTAAAACAACACAACAAGTCTTGCGAAAGTTCTAGTATGAAACTTATCGTTTCGCGTCCCGAATAATATAGCCCGATGTCCCAATTCTTATAAAAACCAAATTTCCTCTTTTATTTTATTTTTGGTGGCTACTTAATAAACATAAATTATTACTATTATTATTATTAATATTAATATAGCAATCTCAGACCTGATTGCATCTAAATTATTAAATTAATAAGGAAAGTAAATTTTTTTGAAATTCTTTAAAATCACTAAAAATATCTTAACATTTTTATTATTCATCTTGAGTGTGAGTGGTTTCGCCTTGATTTATTTAAAGTTCTTTCGATTCTTTACAGTCGTTTAAGATTTTCTCAAATTCTTTTGAATTCTTTTGAATTTGTTCTGAACACTTTAATTTAAATTTTATTGACTGGGTTTGGAGCTCACGGTCTTTTTTTTTTGCCTTTAGCCAAATTTTTCATTGACGTTCTGTTAGTGTAAATGTTTCAATTTTTCTAGCTTTACTTCTTACCTGCTTTTATTGTGAATTTGGCGACTAGTCGATTTTCATGGTAAAACCATGTAAAAACCATTAAAAAATCATAGATTTTTGCGTTTATCTCAGCTAATACACAAAGTTAAAAAAAATATTCCAAACAAAAGTTGTAAATCTCATCGCAATACACGAATATTTTGTTCCGAACATTTTTTTTTCTATGATCGAGTGATATAGTTTCTAATAAAATCAGTGATATATAATATCATCTAATTTAATTTAAAAAATCCATCACCCATGACTCAAAATCATTGTAAAGGGAAATCATGGTAAATGGAAATGGTAAAAATAAATGGTAACATATAAAGGAATATGGTAAAAGGAAATGGCAAAGGGAAATCGCATGGGAAAAGGTAAAGAGATACACAGAAAAAAAAGTCTTAAATTCATGTAAGACTTGTTTTTAGATTTGGCTTAAATTAAGTGGATAACTAAATTAAAGCATGAAGATGGTCTTAAAATAATTTTTAATATGTGTGAGACTAAAAAGAAAATATTATTTAGACTTAGTTTTAAATATTAATCTTAAAACGAGCCACATTACTCTATAAGTAACGTAGTAAGATCTTATGGAATTTACCACGGATTTCCTTGCACACGTAGAAAAAAATGCTTGCAACAAAAAATGTGTATTGCGATGAGATCTACAACGTTTGTTGGATAGCTGAAACACAATTTTAGACATGATTCATTTTTCTTATTTAACTGAATAGCGAATAATAGCCTAAGACCAGTTGCTCGACTAATTGTAAGAACATTTACTTTCGTTTCACCCAGTGAATCAATCTACAGGAGGGAACTTGGTTACCAAAGAGAGAGAAAGATCGAGGACGAGCGTGATAGTCAGCATCAGGAGGGGTTAGGATTATCTGAGTTGTGTGCGTTGGATTCGGATTTGGACGTCGCGTCGGGCAACTCGGCGCACACACGACCAATAATCCTGGATTTATCCTGGCCAACCCACCACCACCACCACCACGACTATATCCACATGATTCCTATACATTCTCACACATATTCTCATACTTGTTTTCACGTATATTCCTTATACTACCACATATTAGAATTCGCTATAACTATGAAGGGCCATGGGTAAATCCAGAGCATACAAAATTCTACACATATAAAGATCGAAAAAAGTAGAGTATCTATAAATTTATATGTTCATCCGTGAAACCCACTTATACACAGCAACCTACACATTTTCGTTACATAGACAAAATACGCAACCGCTTATTTTCGCCCAGTGGCACCGCGCCGGTTTTTGTGTTTCGACATTGTCGCGCGCAAGGATCTATTATACTTATAGTAAAAATTTGAAGGTATCTTAATGGATCTTTAGGAATTTAAAAACATTTTCAAATATTTCAAAGACTTTTAAGGGATTTCATAAGATTTTAAGGATTTTCAAGAGATTTCAATATACATATGTAAAGCGATTTTTCAGTATTTCCAGGGATTTTCAAGGAGATTTCAATATATTATAAACAATTTCAACATTTTTAAAATGATTTTAAGGAATTACTAGAAATCTTAGGGACTTACATTTTTGATAATATTTTTCAAAAGAATTAAAAAGACTTCATGGTATTTAAAAAAATTACATTCTTTAAGGAATTTCAAGGGATTTAAAAATATTTCCAATGATTTAAAAAAAATCCTAAGGATTTTAAGGGATTTTCAAACATTTTAAACGATTTATGATTTTTCAACATTTCATGGTATGTTGAACGATTTTCAAGGTAAACTTGAAGATATTTCAATATATAATAGTTTTAATATTATAGGATTGATTTAAGAAATTTAAAGAAATTTAAAGAAAATTGAAGAGACCCCAACGACTTTTAACGATTTTAAAGAATTTTGAGCAAATGGTGTAAATTATAATTAAAATCAGTGTTTCATAGTAGAGTTACTGCAAGATAAAATTATATATCGAAATTTCCCTTGACCCTCGAATCGACTTCTGGATAGGACAAGAGTTTTTTTTATATTGAATTATGTTTTTTAAAATCTCAAGTACTTTTCAGAAAAGAATTCTAAAATAGTTTTCGAAGCTTTCTTTAACATTCTTTACCATATCCCTTTATCATTTCTCTTTACCATAATTTCCCTTTACCATGATATCCATTTACCGTTTCCTTTTACCATTATTTCTCTTTGACATTTCCCTTTACCATTTCCATATACCATGATTGCTCTTTAAAATGATTTTCTTTTACAATATATATGATTTCCCTTTACAATATGAATTGAAGAGCCATGGTTTATGGGTTTTTTTTTATCAAAGTCGATATATCTGCCATAATAATCGATAAAGGACAATTAAATTTCCGATTGCGCACGGTGCTCGGGCAGAACAAAAAATTTCACTTGAAATACGTAAGAAAAATGAATGAGGCATGCTTTTTCTGGTACCGAGGAGTGCTCTAAAATCGTTGAGACAAAATTTGATCAGATCCTGTTCACGAGAAAATCACTTTTTGGTCAGTCAAGAGTACCAATAATCGGTTTTTTGATATGTAATGGATATTTTTTAAAGCTCTATGGCTCATTTTAAAGGTAATTTAATGCTCTAAAAATCATATGAGAAGAACTTATGTGATAAAATACTTCGCTGAGATATTCTCAAAAACCTATTAATGGTAGTTTTGACTGAACAAAAAAGTGATTTTCTCGTGAACATGATCTGTTCAGATTTTATCTGAACGATTTTTGAGTATTCCTATAATATATAGTATATGTATACCAGAAAAAGCATGCCACTTATTCAATTTTCATATAGGTATTTCAAACTGATTTTTTTTTTATTCCCGACCACTGCACCGTTTGCGGAGATCGAATACGAGTTTGAAAACAGCTGTTTGGCGATCGATATTATATAGGTATAAGGTACTGTGGAGATCGGCGCCACTGTTTTCGCGAGACTCACCCCCAAATCTGTGCATTTACACACACTGTTTTATTGCTTCAGCTATACTAAAGGATTTGGCAACTATACACGCACGCACACGCACACACACACAAACACTTGCTCATACACACTAAGACAAATTTCATTCGCTCCCGAAGATAATCCCCACGAATAGAGAGAGCCTGGATAATCCTCATGCAGGTCCTCGCCTATCAGTCAGAATATATAAATGTTTGCGAGAGGATATGCGCATATATGTGTGAGTTTCTCCACATATCTGTGTAGATAGGTGTTTTTGTATTATTTTGTATATGTATATCGTACAGATTTGTTTTAATTTTGCATGTATATTTTTGTATATTTATACTTTAGTAGATGAATGTGGATGAATAAGAGGCGGTGTAGTGACAAAAGAACTGAAGAGAGAAATATAGGGCCACGGTATGGCACACAAGGTTTATAGATACTAAGCGGCTCATCCCCAGGAAGCTTTATATCTCGTCCCGATTCAGCGACGCCCCCAAATGCTGCAAACGTTTTCGAAAGATATCCCCACATTTGGGTCGCGATTATTGAGTAATAAGCGTATATATATGTGAAACAGCAAATGGAAGTCAAAAAATAAAGAGAGAAAGGAGAATTTCAAAGGAGGAGGATGTTGTAGAATTTATCGGTATAGAAGTAGAGAATTTAAAAGAGGACAAAAGTAATAGATTTTTTTGTTATCAATGGGCTTTATTGGAACAGAAGCCATTTTAGATTATAAATTTCAAATCTTCTAGATTTGGGGTCTCGAGTTGAGAATGTCGAGATTTTTTAAAATCCAGATTTCGAGTCGAGAATTTCAAAACTTTTTGTTTAATCAAGACCTCAAGTCAATAATATGAAAATCAAAAATTGGACGTCTCGAGCCGAGAATCTGAAGATTTTTTTAAATCGAGATTTTGAGCTGAAAAATTAGAAACGTTTTGTTTAACCTTTATCTCGAGACGAGTGTCTCAAAAATTTTTAAATATCGCGATTATCGAAATGATTATGGAATAAGCATATTAGCATGATACTATATATGGTATATGTTTGGAAATAATGATCAGATGTTTCAGTTGAAGGTTGGAACTCGCGCTTAGGCTTAAGGCTTAAGCCATTCTGCTCAGCGGCTTACTGATGGCTAAGCTTTCGATTTTGAACAAGCTGACCATTTAGCATTCGAAGACTGAGAAAATATATTTTATTTTTGAACATAAAATTGCTCTTTCAGTTTTCCATTATTTTGACAAAAAGTCCTGCAAAAACTCTCTTCATTCAAAATTGTTTTTTTTTTCATTATTTCAGTCTTAAATTAATTACACTTGGAGACCTAAAATGTATATTAATTTTCTTGTATGTCTGAAAGGCTTCAAAATTTATTTAAAAATTCTTTGATGTGTTAAAATACTTATAGAAATGTTTTGGTATATCTCTATCAATTCCGCGAAATCCTTTAACATTTTTGTAAATCTTTTGAAATCATTAAACTATACGACAGCTCTTAAAATTTCTCAAACAACTTTTTACATGCCTTACAATTTAACAGAATTCCTTAAAACTGCTAAACTTTTTTTTTACATTTAAAATTTCTTGAAATGTTTTGAAATATTTTGAAACCCTTATTAAAATTCTACGAAATGATATATAAAACTTATTTAAAAATCCATTTCTAATCGTAAATTCCACATTATAAATGCTTTAGAATACCTATATAAATCTTGTTTTACCCCTGAGAATCTTTCTTTCATAAAATATTTTTAAATCCCCTAAAATCTCTTGAAACCTCTTTTTGAATAATCGCGCGCGTATAAACGTCTCAGTTTAAAATTAATATATCCTCGTTCTAATAATGACTGATAATATAAAAATAATAAACCATTTTCTAAAATAATTTAAGCATTTTTAAATAATAAATCTTACACCGCTATTCAATTTTGAATAAAAATGAATTAGACATTTGGTTGTTATACAAGCTCTGAACTGTTGCGTTGAGTATTAGAAGAGTCGCAAAGTTGAGACCGAAAACGAACGAAATTAATTGAAACAACCCGAAAACTGATCCCTCGAGATAGACTGAGATGATTCCCGCTATATCCTTGAGACGAATTGGGATAAGGAGCGGATGCAGCAATCAGGATTTCAGGAGGAGAGAAAGCCTTCCGGACACGTCCCTCGGGATATAACGTTATAACGGCCTGGTTCTTGTGGATTTTTAAACTCAGCTTCTTTTGCTTCTATGTCTACCGCCTTATTCTACTTGGAATTTTCTCTGTTACCCTTGACACTTTATCCTGTTTCCCTGATGTTTAAGGGTCAACGAGTTCCCTTTTTGTTACCTCTGCTCTTTATATTTCAGATAGTCGTTAATTCACGTTTCCGGCGATGTTGATCTTTATTGGGGGTAATAAATGTCGTCTCTGCAAGGAAAATAAATTTTAAGTTTTGCCTAAGAAGTTTGAGGGCGGAATGTTTAAAAAAAAATGAGGAGAATAAAAGTTAGACTTATACTGTCACACGGTCCGAAAGTGCTTCAAATTTTTTAACGCGTTACCCTCAATTTTTTAAAAAAGGAACAAATCTTACTAAACTTATAAATTGGATAAGTCTCGAAGTAAGTGTATAATTTTAAGGATATAAAATGAACTCAAAAATATTTGAAAAAATGTCCAACAATTTCAAAATATTTTTATAATTATTTTAGGAGCTGATTGCAGAACTGTATTTCAAGATATTTCAAAAGATTTTATAGAAATAAATGGATTTCAGGAGATTTAACTGATTTTAAGAATTAAAAAATATTTGCTATATTTTGAAATTACTTGCAAATCTTTAAATTCCCTTGATCTATTTTCAAATTCATTCAAATCACTTGAAATCGCATTAAATGCTTGAAAATTGCTTTCTGAGTTCTTTTTAAATTCCTTCAAATTCTTTTAAATCATTTAAAATGAAAATATTGAAGAAAAATCTGTCGAAAACGTATTGGTCAAAATTTTCTAAATACAGTAACTACTATAACTACTATATATCCAATAGATCTATATTTTATGCAAGTTTGAGCCCAATAGGATATGACATCGATTTAAAAAGTGATGGATTCACTTCACATTATAAATCCTCCATTTATAATACTAATTTATTATAAAAACCACCATAATTGGCAGGAGATTTTTTTTCTTTTTGATCCTCAAATTGCAAAAACTACCTGATTTTTATAATTTATGTAAACAATCAAAAAAAACTTCCTTGTTAAAATATAATTTATCAAATATTTTGTGTATTGACAACAAAATGTTTCGTTCTCTTGAAATGTTCTAAAAGTGCCTTTAGACACTTTTACTCCCTCGCAATTTTGTGAAAACATTTAGGTAATAATAATAATTTTAAGATAGTGCGTGTGTGTGTGTGTGTTTGAAAATTCGTCAAATTCACACAAGTCGTGCAGTTTTTCCAGAAAAAGTCAATCATATGATAGCATCACTTTTTACATACTCATCAGAAAATGTATTAAACTTCTGCAATTATTTAAGTAAATAAATTTCTTTTTATTTCCTCTGAATGAAAAAAAAAAACAAACTTTGTAACTTGCACATAAAGAATATATCTGATATATATAACATTGAGCGTGAAGCACAATGACTAAATATTTTGGAGCACGAAGCACGATGAGAATGTGCCCGCGAACAGGCAGACTTTTTTCAAATAGAATGACATATTTGTCGAATTTTACAAAAAATGGTTTCTAATTTTCCAAATGTAAAAATAGACTAATTAATTATTAAACAAGAGCGCCTCAAGAGTTTCCGTCTTCGAGATCGCTCCCATTCAGAAATGGGCCAAAAGGAGTAAGATCGATGGCCGCTTGATAATTTGTAGGCCTACCAGACGTCTCCTGTATCAGGAGCGCACAGTCCGCAATATGGTAGTACCGACTAGATGTTCCTTGTTTATTTTTCCTTCCATGTTACCTAAACTAAACTCCTAAAAGTCACGAAATATGTAAATCAGATCTTTTGTTCAATACCTGACGGCTTATTTTTACGGAACGGACAGCAGAATGAAGGCGTAGGTTGTGTCCCCAAAGACCTTATAGAGGTGTCCGGTGACCCAAATAAGGGCTTTTGTAGGACCCCAGCGAATAGGAGAACAGGACATTGGAATCACTGGAATGCGCGTATGACTTTACGCACCCTCATACGCACCCGCACATAGCTCAACGTTTCTCCCGAAGGATATTCACGCCGGTAATCCTGCGGGATGCGTATGCTTTCCTGCTAGTTGTTTACGCATGATCTTCTGAAAAAAATACGCTTGAATTAGAGTGGGGATGCTTGAATGAATCCCTCGGACAGAGAGAGGAAGAGAAATAGAAAAATTTCTAAAAAAAGAAATAGAATTTTCCATTACAGTTTGAAAAGCGATTCTTTCGGGATTAAAAGTATTTTCCATTTGTATTATTTTAGTATTATGGAGTAAATTGTTTGTTATTTGTATAGACAGTGTGGTCAGTATTTATAACTGTCAATTGACAACAGTCAATAATCAGTAGTGAATAATCAATAGGTAATAAAAAATATCTTATAACGAAAAGTCAGTAGTCAATTAATAGTCAATTGTCAAATGTTAACACTCATGCAGTCCCGTCTGTAGACAAATTGGCAAGAGTCAACAGTAAATAAGCAATAATGTATAATCAATAATTAACAAACAATAGCTAATAGACAACATTCAATAATATTAATAGTTAACGACCAATATATTTTAACCAATAGTCAATAGCCAATAGTCAGTAGCTAATAAATAATGTCTTATGGACAATTGTAAATAGTCAATAGTTTAGTCAGTAAACAATTGGGAACAGCCAATTGTCAAACGTCAGTAATCAATAGTCAATGGTCAAGAATGAATAGTCAATACATAATAATCAATAATCTTTATTAATTAACCAATAAATCATTGTCAATAGTCAATATTCAATGTAGCTATAAATAACGAATATATAGTTATAATGGCTAAAAAGCCAATAGCTAAACAGGAAATTTTGGCTTTTTGACAGGTTTCCGATACCGATATGGTTAAAAACAAAACGAAGTCGAGTCCTCTAAAGAAATGGTTAAAATCAATTTTATACTTCGTTTTAAAAGCAATCATTTTTTTCTCCTTACTTTTTTTTCTATCTCGCATTGACTTGCTCATGATTTTAATTTTCGATTTTTCGATCTTTTCGATTTTGTGCTTAATCGAAAAACTAATAATCCTATCAAAATATTGTTAAGAACAATCTTGTAAGATAAACTTGGCCTTTATTTTCTGATATTAAAAGAGTGTACTGTAGGTCAATCCAATCCATCAATAAATTGTCGAATTGGTTTAATCCATTGCGATTAATCCATTGTCAATAGTCAATAGTAAATAATCAAAAGTCAATATCTAATAACCAATAATCTCGAAACAAATTGGCAATAGTGAAAACAAATTTGCAACAGGCAATAGTCAACAGCTTATATCTCATATAAACAGTAAGCAGAAGTCAATAATCAAAAGTAAATAGTCAAAAGTCAATATTTAAAGGTCAATAGTCAAAAGTGATATATGTTGTAGTATATACGCGAAAAAATAAGCGACGACACGTATTTTTTTTTATCTGCGGAAAAAAAATTTAAGGGGGTGAAACAGCCCCTCAAAGATAGGGGTTACAAGTGTCGATATAGTAACGTTTTGTGTATAAAAACCAAATTAATTTCGATCAAACCTACTGGAAAAGTTTCCTCGCGATGAAAGATGAATAACATCATTTTCTTACAGAAAAAAATATGGAGGGGGTGAACCACCCCTATATATTTTTTAAATTGTGTTAAAATTTTTTTAATTCACAGGAAAAATTTTAAATATATATTTTGCACTTGAGAAAAAAATAAAGTTGACGTGTTTCGCAAAAACAATTATAAAGAAATATTAATGGTGGTATTTATAAGATAAAAACAGCAATAAAGAGGGTAACTACCTCTAAATTGTTTCGCATTATAATCCTTTATAATTAAATCTTGTGCGCATTATGTTCAAATTTTGTTTAATTTTAATGTATGCAATCAATTGTATATATGTTTTCAGATACAAAATAGAAAGTTTTATGGGTGGCTACCACTATTAATTTTTTTAAATAAATTTTTTGATGAAACACGTGAAATTTAGTTTTATCTCAAGGTCAAAATATATTTTAAAAAATTTTTTCCTGTGAATTAAAAAATTTTCAGCATAATTTTAAAAATACGTAGGGGTGGTTTACCCATCCATTTTTTTGTTGTGAAAATTACGTTATTCATCTCTTATTACGAGGAAACTTTTCCAGTAGGTTTGATCGAAATTAATTTGGTTTTTATACACAAAACTTTACTATCGGCACTTGTAACCCTTATCTTTGAGGGGCTGTTTCACCCCTTTATCCGCAGATAAAAAAAATACATATATCAGGGAGAGTAAAATCTATATGAATGTACTGAAAATATAGAAAAAGATAAATGCAAAGAGACATAATCACGAAAACCTTTTTTTTTCGACTATTTCTCATTGCTACGCTTGTTTGTACATATTCATATTCCGTTTAGAAAAAAATGATATTTATACTTTTAGGATAGAGTATTTTTCTTTCACAATCACATACAAATTTCTCTTGATTTTTCTAAAGATTATATTTTTTATTAAAACATATTATAATAACTTATTAGCAAATATCAATTTCTGATTGTTTCGTTAATTTGCGTCATAATATTTGCTATATATGAAAGCGTACACTTGTTCACTGTAAAAATATGTCTTACAAGAAGTTCAATTCCAGAAAGTTTTTTTTTTATTTAAATAGTATATGTAATACATATATACTATTTAAATAAAAAAAAATGAAAATGAAGGTCAAAGGATCTTGAAACCTAATGAGAATCTTTGCAGTAATTCTAAAGAGCTCTTTTCATTCTCTGCTTCCCTGGTATTCCGTAGCAGGTATATCCCCTCTAAATCGCTTAAGGCGTTTCTATCTAGGAGCTTTTCAGGATATCTGAAGTGGGTTTGTAACATACAGCTAGTTTGTCACGACTATAGTACGTAACCTTGGTGAGTGCCGGGTAAACTGAATGATGGGGCTGGAACGCACCCCATGAGAATGTGGGTAAGGCTTCCGTGTGACCTCTCCATCCCAGGAGAGCAGGATAATCGTAGAAGAGGTGGAGATATAGTAAAAGAGATGTGTTTAAAGGGAGCGAGAAAGTATAAGGGAGAGAAAGATAGACATATCGATTTTTCTCTATACATATGTATATTGTTTATGTACAAATGAAAAGGACCCAAGAGCAACAATTTTACATGATAATATTACAATGTATAAAATAATATTACAATGTTGCTGCAGTGTTTTTACATCATCGTTATAATATTTATCTGTATTATTGCTACAATGTTACTTTGTCTTATTAATACAAT
>JAUESI010000003.1:4417097-4431698 GCA_032275145.1 Synergus laeviventris | reverse complement strand
TAGTTGCCAACCCTTGTTATGTAACATAAAGGTATATTATTATTATTATTATTATTATTATTATTATTATTATTATTCCTACTTTTAACCTAGTTATTTCTTTATCTCCTTTATTGGTGAATTATTCAGCTAAATGATATATATTTTTTTCGTCTCATGATTTGCATTTTTTCTCTCATATTTCGATTGTAAGAGTATGAATCACAGTATTTCCCATAAGAACTCATGTTAAATAATTGAATTTTCAACATTAATAAGAAAAAAATATTTCAAAAAATGATAAATAATTCGAGAAAAATTCACGGAATTTGATTTCGCATTGCAATCATAATGTATCTCAATATTATGAAATAAGCTGCATTTTTTCGTAGCACCCGATCCTCCTTAAAATTCTGGACTCTTTGACACCCTCATGCTTTCTAGATGAAAAAATGATGTATAAAAATAATATTAAACATAATTTAGATATAAAATATATGTGTATAAGAAAAATAGTTTATATATATATTGTGTACAATTTACATAAAAATATTTTTGGTAAAAATGCAATCGTGACTAGGGCCTCGTCAGAACCCTATTTTGAAAAGGGGGCAAAATGGGTCATTTTCTGCACGGGCAGCTGGTAATGAATAAGAAAGCACAGAGATATTTTTATCTCGTTTAGAATAGGTACGAAAAATATCTGAGAATATTGAAAGAATTGTATGAGAATATTTAGTGAGTGTATATACGATGAATATCGGACTGATTCCTTATTATGATTAATATTTAAATCGCTCTGGATCAAAAAACTAATGAATCGAGTTCTCTCAATAAAAACCGGATGCAGGCGTGCCGCCGCTATAAGATATCGAGTTGCGCAAAGAAATCGCGATCTTAACTTAATCCTAATCCCCTTGGCGTTTCTACTTTACGAAAGAGTACATAATCTGAGATTAAATTGTGCCTCTTATATCTACTGGATAATGAGGTTTTGCTTTGGTGAAGGCTGAGGAGGAGGAATTAAAGGGGAAACGATGACGGTGTGGGACAAGAAAAATTTTTAAGTGAAGAGAGGGAGAGAGAAGGAAAAAGGACACGAACATGATCTTAATTCCCAAAGTCCCGGGTCGGATTAAATCTCTATCTTCCTGCTTAACTATATCGTCATAATGCCGAAAATTTTCCACCCACGAATTGGGAGGGGGAAAGTTAAGATACATAATTTACGATCTTGAAAATAATCCCGCGACGTAGTTACGCCCTTCCATCGAAGTACGTTACCGGTTGGACAAAAAATAATATAAAAAAAAGTCTTATCCTTTGATCCAGGATTTATTTAACTATATGTCCCAGGACCGGCTTATCCCGAGGGAGACTTTAGCCTCTCACTCTACGTATAGAAAGGGGAGGAGTATTGATTTTTAGCTGCGGATTAATGCATAGTTTGGTCTATTGTACTTTGTCTTACGTATTTTAAAATAGTTAAACGAATGATCGGATTTCGTCAAGTTCGCTTGTCAATGTTGGGTTCCGATAGAAATTGTTTCGACTCTTCAAATTTTGCTTCTTTCATTTATTTAGTCTTTATATGTGTTTGTTACATTCTCATCAAGAATGTATTAGATTTGAGTAAAATTTCACCTCCCCTGTTTTTGTCTAAGTACATGTTTTGCGAATGTGTCTGTAGATTTTTTCTTGTTACCACGATAACTTTCGAAATAATTGACCGATTTAATTGGCCTTTGGCATACTCGTTTCTTGTCCTAAAAATAAGATCAATTTCGTTAGCAAACCAATTTGGATAAAAATTCAAAGACTAGGAACGTTTTCAAAATTTTGAAGAACACTTTTTTTTTTAATTGACAAATTCTATGAATGGAAATTCATAGTACTCATAAATTTAAACAATGTATCCTTATTAATTTTTTCAATAAAAAAAATTGTCAGACTTATATAACATTTAGAAAATTCAAAAAAAAAAAAAAAGAAAGAAAATTTTTATTTCAAGCTAAACAACGCACGATATGAAAAAAAGTGCAGAGATGAAAAATATTACCTTTTAAAAACACTAAATGATTAGTACAACTTTTTGAAAATTAAAAAACAATAGAATTTTTTTATTGTTCCACTGTCCACATTTTAAAAAATGTTTTATAAATGTTTAGTAAATTTCAAAATGTTTTCGGGAAATTCAATAAATTGATAGTAAAAACCATTTTACAAACAAAAAATGTGGAAATTCGGTGAAATTTTAGAGAAATTTCCGGATATTTTGTACAGTGCTATATTTCAAATCAGATTTTAAAAATGTTTTGAGGTACATATTTTAAAAGTATGAAAAATAATTATAAGAATAAAAAATTTTTGAATCATATAATTTTTTTTAAATTTAATATTTATAGTTCCACCAATTTTTAAAACTGACCAAATTTTCGTATTTTAATAAATTTTATTTTAATTTTTTATTTTTATATTTCGTATATATATAATATACATTTAAATTATAATCTTAATTCGTTATATCATTTTTTCCAATAATCTATTCATATAGTATAATTTAAAAATGATAATGAAAAAATTTTCTTTTTTCATTCTATATACATATATAATGCTTAATAATGTTATTTTCTCGCTGCTCTCCTAGAAAAATTCTTAGTGATTGCCAAGATCTTACTCTTGAAAATGCCACATATGCTATTTTTGTTAGAAATTGTCTTCGCTTAAAAGTAATTAGGTAAAGATTTTCACATTATAATGTGATACGTTGAATAAAAACAATCTCTCCTGCCTTATCACCTGTTAAGAGTATACGGACATCGTAGAATATAGTATTATTTGCAAGTTCAATTATTTGCAAATGTTTTCCGTTACATAGATAGACCTTCGTTAATAGAAAGATTACGGATGAAGATAACAATGCAGTTTTTTCTTAATCGTAATTCATGAGGTGGGAGATAATTCGGTGACTCTAACGTGTTTAAGTATTCTCGAAGTGTTGCATCATTTATATCTCCATTGTCATAATTTTGAACACTGCGCTATCTTCACTTGTATTAATTCGTTCTGTATAGTTTTGTCCAATAAATTCTACAGTTTCTAAAACATTTCAGTTTCATAAAACATGCATGTAGTTGCATGCATGTTTTAGTTGTAGTTTGAAGTTATGCCATTTTTTGTTTTGCTAGATTATAAATTTAAAAAACTCCATTTTATTATTGAATTAATTGTGACGTTGCGAAAGACAAACACAAAAACTAATAATTAATTAAAAAGAGTTTTCTTCGTTTTAGATTAGAATTAAGAAAGGTTCTAAAACTGGGAAGAGGATAACTGACAAGTTATCGAATAAAAACACAATACTCACACTGAAGATAAATATTTAATTAAGAAAACATTATAGGGCATCAGTGTTGGGATTAGGATGGAAGTATTTAATTAGGATTCGAAGAAATTAAGTGGATTAGATTGTTAATTGAATTGAAGTCCCGTATCTTCGGGTACAGTCCTCCTAGAATTCAGATCAGAGTCCACCTTGCACTTATAAATTAAAGTTTGAAGTTGGAAGTCGATGAAAATATTCTAAACTCAGGAAAAAGGTGTGTATTGAAATGAATTAAAATTATTTCAAAAGTGATAAAAAACGGTATTGTTTTGATTTGAAAGCATTCTGAATTTCATTTACCTATATATATATATATATATATATATATATAAATTGTCAACACTTTAATCCAGAACAATTATGCAGGATTGGAATCTATATTGAAATGTTGATAATATTATTTCAAGAAAGGAATTAAATTGACTTCAATTTTCATGATCGCCTTAGAGAATTAAGCAGAATTAACTTGACTCAAATCTATCACCCCGTCAGAATTAGAACGTGTTCATTCTTGGTCGCAGGATTTAACAGGATTAAAACGAGAACAGACGTAAATCAAATCTAAAATTTACGTAAATCTGTAAAATCAACTGAAATGTTTACGTTCAAAAACGGCATTGCTTAAAAGAATTGAAAACTCGCCCATGTTCTAACTATACTTTCTATTCAGTTTAATTCACTCCTTTTTACTGATCGAGTGCCACCTTGGACTTTATAGAGTTTGAGTTTGAAATTGGAGTTCAACACTTTTTAATCCACTGGTACTATTGAAGATTTTGAGCCGATGGATGTTGTTTTCAGACTGATTTGGACTACAATGTTTGCGGTTTTTATAGACTAGAAATCGGTGCGTAGAGCCAATCATCTTGCAGGATTTCGAAGATGACCATGTATGGATGGTAGGAGATGTATAATGTATACAGTGGTGGAAATGCAGTTGATGGGAGGGAAGGAGCATGGTAGTCAGAGAAAGGGTACGTGATCATAGAATACATAGTTTTGGGGGGTAATTACGTGTCAATAGATATATTAAGATGAAGAGTGACAATAGCTAGCGCCCTGCATAAAATATGTGAAAAGTGCATATGTACTTATTATACGGAATATAAATGAGTTAGGTTTTACAGCGAATATTCATTAGTACAGATTAATATTATATTTTATTATTTAACAGTTACTAAACTTAAATCCACATGATTTTTAGTTAGTATAAATCTTGAAACGATACGTGTATAAATTTCACATTTTTCGGACAATTGGTTCGTGAGATATATAGTATTTTGAGTGAAGCAACTTTTGTTATTATGAAAAAAATGGATAATAAAGAATTTTGTGTGTTGATGAAGCATTGCTTTTTCGTGAAAACAAATACTGTTGAAGCCAAGGCTTCGCTTGATAAACATAAACATAAACGGACTCTGCACTAGGGAAATCAACCGTTGAAAAGTGGTTTGCTAAATTTAATCGAGACGAAATGAACTTTGAAAATGATGCACGCAGTGGACGTCCAAAAGAGGCTGTTACCGACGAAAACATAAAAAAAGTCCACAAAAAAATTTTGAATAATCGTAAAGTAAAAATGATCGAGATAACTGAGATTCTAAATATATCAAAGGAATATGTTGGAAATATCGCGCATGAATATTTGCACATGCGAAAGTTGTGTGCAAAGTGGGTGCCGCGCGAGCTCACAATCGATCAAAAGCAACAACGTGTTGATGATTCGGAGCACTGTTTAGCGACATTTACCAACAGTAATAAAGTAGAATTTTTAAGATGATATGTGACAATGGATATGAAACATCCAAAGCATGGAAAGACGCAACAGTCTGCTGGCAAGGCTATGGCATCAGTATTCTGGGATACGCATTACACATAGTATAATAATCGATTACCTTGAAAAGGACCAGACTATCAACAGCGATTATTACATAGCGTTGTTGGAGCGTTTGAAGAATGAAATCACGAACATACGGCCGCATTTGAAGAAGAAAAAAGTGCTGTTTCATCAAGACAATGCACCGCGTCACAAATCAATGAAAACGATGGCAAAATTGCATGCATTAGGCTACGAATTGTTTCCCCATCCACCGTATTATCCAGATTTGTCCCCGAGTGACTTTTTCCTGTTTGCAGACCTCAAAAGAATACTCGCTGGACAAAAATTCAGCATTAATGAAATGATAATCGCCGAAACTGAGGTCTATTTTGACTAGGCTAAAGAGAAATCGTAGTATAAAAATGGTATCGGAAAATTGTATGACCGCTATAATCGTGGTTTAGCCCTCGAAGGACGAAATTCGAACTTTTCAGTCAGACTGATATTTTAATATTTCAATTTAACTGCTAACTTTGCGTCCTTTGCATACAAGCTTATAATGACATGTCACTTCCCAACCCTGACATTTCAGTTATCAACCCTAAACATAATGAGCGTAGATGAGCGCGGCAAATTTCCGAGAGGCACATGTCGATTTTCCAAAATCACTATCGATAGAACCTTAAGTAAATTAGTTCTTCTCCTGTTCATTTAAAACTAAAATAATTAAAACAAAAATATATAGCATCGGTAAAGGTTGCTAAGCGCGCAAGGGACCCGATGGGCGCAAGCGCGACGTGTTACGAGAATGCAACCGCGAAGCGGGCAGATTTTTTTCCCTTGAAAGTAGGAAACAAACTCAATAAAAGAAGCTTCCTTTGTTTTGATAAAAAAGTGAACTCTTTACAAACATAACGACAAATTTATCAGAACTGATTACAATTAATTTCAAACAATACGAATTATTATATGACTTATTGAGAAACGATCATCATTCATTAAATTGATGCATGTTATTTTTTATTAGTCATGCACAAAAAGACAAGAATTTCTCGGTTCTCGCTTGTTGACTCTTGAAATTTTGAAAGGCATGAATGTTTTAAAATTATATGACCATCATATGAAAACTAATTGGTTTTATTTGAAAAATCACGTTCCCAAATTTCGAAATAATTATCGGATTGGATTTTGCTTTGGTATCATTAATTTAAGACTTAAAGATAAAGAACCAGTTCGTTAATCAAACATTTTTGATCAGCGATTATGGTTTTATCCACCAAAAAAGCTTTTTGTAAATTAAAAAATTAATTTTCCGTCCAAACAATGCAACATACTTTTGGTCTTAAAAAGATTTACTGTAAATTTGCAATAAACCTTTTTGAATAGGGTAAGTAGTTTTCGTCTTAATGGTGACATTTTTTTTTCTTTCAAGAAATTTCGAAAGAGCTATCTGATTTGATTGCGGTTTGTCACACTTTATTTAAGGCATAATACATTAAAACAAGGGACGAGTTCTTTAACCAGCCACTTTTAACCAGTGGTTCTGATTTTATCTATCAAAACCGCAGTATCACAATTAAAAAGTTAAATTATAACATATAATTATATAACAAAATCTTATGAAATTAAGTTGTTGGTCTCAAAAAGATCCACAAATTCTCTACTAATCCTTTTTAGTGCGTAGAGAATCATATAAATTCAATTTTCTGCCAGCTGCGCGCGATGATGATTATTATTATTACTGTTGTTAATATTATTTCTTTCATATTTTACATTGAATAATTTGAGAATTTTCAATGTGATGAGCCATATTATAATGGGAGGATGATAAATCTCCAAATATAAATGTGTTACAATGGGAATACGAAAGCCCTTGGTGGCGATATGATTGTGTACTTACTGTATCGAATTTTATGAGTCAAGTAGCTCGACGGTTGGTAGACTGAAGATAAAGATAACCATACAGGGAGGGAGGGACCCTTCTTATTCTTCTAAATCTTTTTCTTCTTATGCAGCTGAAGATTAAGCCGAGATCACTGACCCGCGTAGATAACCGTCATCCGTAAAGCCGTGGATAGTCGCATATGTGTAATAATGCATAAGGCGCAAGGTTTTTATCAACCCCTGTTTCGGAATTGACTCGTCACGTTCGTTGCACTTTGAACCGAGGAGAACACATTATAAATGTGTTTCATTCGCTGGCCTGGTCACCGATAAGGAAAGCGGCCCGTTTATGAAGGTTCAAGAGCAGGAAAGGAAAAGAAGTTCGGCATGGGAAATGAGTCAGTCTAATGCAATTATATTATTGTTTCATAACGACTCCATACATAGCAACACTTTTTACTTTTCATCTGCTGATGAATCTTTACTTAGAAAAAATTAGAAAGTTTATAGAAATAAATCCGCTCGCTTCGCAGGTACATTTTTATTACACGTCGCGCTTCTAGCAATCTTTAAGGTTCTGAAGACTGTTCACTGAACAGTGTTTAGCCATATAATTGATACAAATAAATAGTTAACAAGTTTGAGCGCGCCTACGACGCGCGATTTGTTCATAGCGCTTCGCGCTTTAAAGTATTTAATCGGAATATTTTTCTGCATATATTTCTCTACATTTCAAATTGAATTGTTCGTTTTTTCGAATACTACGAATAGTCGCATACATAACATTTTTTAATTTTAAGAAAAAGCGGTGTCAAAAATTTTTAAAATGTTCTAAATTTTTGAATTTTTATCCAAACTGACTGGCTAACGAACTTGAGATTCATTTTAGGACACTAAAAGAGTTACACCAAAGGCCAATCCAATCGGTCAACTCTTTCGAAAATGCTTGATACAAATTAAATATCTACAGGCACACAGGCACACACAAAGTCAGACACTTTCGTAAAAAGATGATTTTTGGGTTCAGGGGGTTAAAAAAGGTGCACATTTGACAATCTTGTGTTACATTCAATGGGAACGGAAAGAGTTTTACAGACTTCAATAAAAATTAAAAGAATTCAGTAGAATTCAAAGAAATTAAGAAGAATTGTTCGCAATTCAATATGCTTTAAAGATTGCAATTCCATTCAAAGATTGGAATAGAATTTAAAGGATTCAAGAGGATTTAAAGAAGTGAAGAAAATTCGAAAGAATTCAACAATATTCAAAATTTTAAAACGAATTCCAAGGAAATCACATGAATTTAGAGAAATCAATAAATATAATAGAAGTCACTCTATAAAATTGAATTAGTGGAAGTTCACTGATTTTCAGTGACCTTTTTTCAAGATTTGATTCAGTGAAAATCTACCGAGTGTACCATATAGAGAGAAACTAGTCACTGAGAAACACTGGAATTTGAGTGGGAATCAGTAAAATTTCACAGATTTTTCACTAATTCAAGTTTAGAGAGAAAAGAATTTAGTACAGTTCAAGGAATTGAAAAGAATTCAAGTAATTTAGTAAAATTCTATGCAATTTAGAAAAATTAAAATAATGTTGAACAAAAAGAATTATTGCGTGTATTGAATTTAAATAATTTAGTAGTATTCAACGGAATTCCAGTAATTTATAGTACACTTTTATGGAACGCAATATAAGTCAAAGTGTTACGTCCTAACAATTTATACATAATATTAAAGATTTTTGTAGAAAGTACGAAAGTCAACTTTTGAATAGGCGAAACAGATGTTAAATTCTCAATCCTAATCTAAACAGCTGCTCTGCAGATTATTTTGAATTGTACCTTCTATTTTCAAGTTTTTTATATTCGACCAAGCTTTTCCGTACTATCTTTATTTCTTTAATTTTCTAGTTTTGTAGCTCAACACGCTTGCCCATAAAAACGAATAAACTACTTGCGCTGGGATGACCTATAAAGATGGGCCCTCTTGTAATTGTAATTGCTCTTCGCCGTATACCGTTCGGCCTTGGTGTACCTTTTCCAACAAAGAGGGAAATCTTTGTTTCCCTTGACAACATTATTTTTAAACTCAACAGTCTTCATTCTGGATCTAAAAGTTACTGTCGTCACATCGACAACGAGCCGATCCAAGATCTTCCATGATCAATCGGACTCAACAAGTGTACACTATCCCCTTTTTAAACTATAGATTCTAATGTCCAATTAGTGTGTATATCTCAATATAATTATATTCCTAAAATAAAATTATCTTTAGTGAATATAACAAAAATTCTTTACCCAAAACAACCAATACAATACACAAAGAATTCATTAAAATTCAAAAAATTTAGTAGAATTCTATAAAATTCACAAGAATTCAAAGCATTTTGTACAATTTAAATGAATACAAAATAATTCAATAGAACTTAACGTATTTCAACAGAATTCAGAGAATGAAAAGAATTGAAGAAAATTCATGAAATATTTCATGAAAATCAGGAGAATTTAAAAGAATCTATAAGAATTCAAAAAAATTATTTTAGGGGTATAAAAATTAATTACAAGAATTTAAAATCTTTGCTATCCTTTTTTTTCTTCAACTACATAACTATTTTCAATGAAAATTTTTTTCGCTCCGCCTGAGCAATTAAATGTTGAATATTAAGGCATTTCAGAGATAAAAATATTTTTTGGTTTTTTCGCATATTAATAATAAATTTGTTTACCTGATAAATTGAGAATTCATTAAGGAATCGTATAATTTTTAAAACGAAAATAAAATTATAATATTGATAATATTCTTAATAGATTAAATTTAACGTAGAAAGTGGTAGGTATGTGATTTTTCAGATACTAGACATTATTGATCCGTATTTTACCCAATCTGTGATTATAAAGCATATATATCAAATCATCATAAAGAATATCAACTGCAGACAAATATGATCGGTTCTCAAAGTAAAATATTTTTTCGGTCTGATTCTTATTATAAAAGTTGTGGATCTCGGAGAAAAATACACCTTTTATATTTAACCCATTTTGCTCTAAAATTGAAGAACTAAAATTGATAACTAAATTGACTCGTTTTCGTTTTTTTTACATATTCGAAAAGTGGTGGGTTTTTTTTTTAAATTTTTTAAATTGCTTGCGACTAATGATTTTTGATTTATTTTTGTAATCTAAATATGAATCCGCGCCTAAAAATTACCTATTAAGTCAATTAAGTTTTAGAAAAAATTAGTTATAGGTCTTTTTAGCCTTCTCATAGCTTTGTAATCGTTAAATTTTTTAATATTTAAAAAAATGTTTAATTATAATTTCCTCAATTGATAAATGTCTAATACAAAATTCTAATCAATTGCCCGGATAAGTATGTATGTATGAATGGATGCGTGTACCATATATAATATATATGTATAAGAATCTTTCGTGGCCGCACACTATAACTTGAAGACAGTTGTAGATAAATTGATATATATATATATATAAGTTTTCAAATAACCAAAATTCAAAGCTTAGAGAATTGATAAGATCGTAGGCTAGGACTAAGGCAACACTGACATATAGTTCAAAGTTGATGCAAGAATAGAAAATGATTGTTTGCTTAGAGGAAAAAGAATTAAATATATAAATAATTCAAGAAATTTACAAACTGCCGAAAGTTTGGTATAGTATTTTATTAACTATTACACAATTATATATTTCTTTAATGTATACTATATACTATACATCTCTTATAAAATTTCTTTTTTTGTGTGTGTTTCAGGTATGTATTGCTTAACTTTTCTTCAAAAAGGGTCAAACTCTTAATCAATCAAACTGTTGATTATTCGTTCCATTGAAAACAAGTGGTAAGTATGAACTTCCACCACTACTGACATTTTGCCTATAGTTAACAATAGTTTAACAATAATAAATAAATAATAATAATTTCAAATAATCGAACTGAACAATTAGCATTATAAAGTCCAGATAATATTTTGTATTTAGTGAGCATATGAGATTTGTAGAAAATCATATTGTAAAATGAAATGAAACGAAGCATTGTGAATGGTGTTCATGAGAATTGCCGATGCTGAAAAGCGATGTGTGCACGTCCTACGAGCACGAGCAGTGTAAATCGTATTAAGGATTATTGCACGATCAAAAATATCCCTCGAGGATAATCCCTAAAGGTGGTGTCAATGTGTGCGTGGAATTAACTTTACATGTGTGTCCAACAATCCTCTCTCTCTCTCTCTCTCTCTCTCTCTCTCTTGATGTGTCCTTCTCTTTCTGTAGAATTTTCCCTCTTCGCATTTCCTGTCTCTTACTACTCGTTCACTCCCAGCTCACAAATAACACTCGAATTTCTCTCATTCTACGCCTCTCTCTTCGGCTATTAATTTATCTTTCATCTCATTCGCGGTTAATGCAGATCTAACGTTGAATTTAATAATTGCCACGTGCGCTCTGCCATTGTGAATTTTTCTACTTAATTAGTCCATTTTTTGTGGCTTGTCAAAACGCTTTTGAATTCCCGATTTTCGTGTTATTTCATATAAATACCATATATATTTTAAACTGACCTCAATTTTGAAAAAATTAGCTATGAATTCAACATCAGGTGATGTTGAATTATGATGAAGTTGAAATTGCATTTGCTTCCTTATAGAAGAAGCATTACCGACTTTTTCAAATATCAAAAAATATATTTAATTCTTCTTTCTCTAAGCCAACGTTCTAATCATAACTCCCTAAATCTGAATTAGTGATATTTCACTAATTAAATAGTTGCAAGTTTTTTTATTTTTTTAGTAAAATAATTTAATTTTAAAAAACATATGTAAATTAAAATAGAATTCAATTTGCGCTTTTATGTATTATTTTTTATTGAAACTTAGTAATACAATTTTAAGACATTAAATTACTTATAGTTATATATTTTTTCGCACTTTTTACATTGGAACCTCCTGCTGTATTCTGCATTCATGTTTTCTTTTTTATAAAAACAAAAAAAAAGTTATATAACATAGTTCAAAAATTGAGTGAACTGATCTAATTTCAAAATGAAGCACCAAATGAAATATGTGCTGCGTACTTGAATTTTTCAAGGACCTTGTAAAATCGTCACGCCTAATACAAAATTTGTATAGGTTATGTTTGGATTTTCACAAGATTTTGTAAATTTACCTCTTTCACTGTGAGTAATTTTATTTACTACTTTGAGTGAGGTAAATTTGTACAAAACCTGTAAAAATTCTACTATATATTGAGCGTGTCGATTTAAACCTGTGAGTGAAGAAAAATAAAATTATAATAATTGTAGTAGTATAAGCTATAAACTAACGATTTATTTATCGATATGTATGTGATTATATAGTACATACAGAGTAAAATCCTTTCTAAAATATTATAAATACGCACATCCATGAAGTAGTCGCACAAAATCACTATAATCACATAACCTCCCTCGCGCGCGCATGGCGTCTGAATGCCATAACCGCCATACCATAAAAGAAAATCTCTTCTGATTGATCGAAATCATGATATTCCATACTAATAGATGAGTGATCGACTGATATATTATGCTCACTATTTAAATTAGTGAAACTACTACTAATTCACTAGTAAATTTCTTACTAATTCAATAAAAACTCATCTACGAAAAATGATTATTTATACTTTGGTAAACCATCCATTTACTAATTAAACTAGTGAAATTTTGACTAATACAAGTTTAGAGAAAAATCTAAGCTTTGAATTTTGGTTATTTGAAAAATTACATATAGATAAAAACGAATTTTTTTTAAATGACCAATAGCTACAACTTACTTCGTATTCAATTAAATGCATTAACCTTAAAGGCCAATTTATTGAATCGACTCGACACAAGGAATCTTTCTTCTCCCTAGATAAGCTTTGAATTTTGATTATGTGAGAACTTATAGTCGAAGAAGCATTTTAAAAAAATGATAAATGTTCATAGAAATTTTTAATTCAATTTTTTGGACACGTTTTGAGATATTTGTTGTCCGATGATCTGGCTAACTCACATCAGCCTGATACAGCGTACATCGAAAACTCAGAAGAACGAGTAGACTGTAGCAGACTGTAGCCCGTTTTTGTAGAGCCCTCTGGCTCTGGTAGAATTCTGGATGTTGCTGTGAAAACGCACCACTGCAACTGTGCACTGTCTGAATCTCCCCCCTTGATTTTTCTCCAAAAAAAGTTTAATAGATCTCAGGCCAGGTGAAAAGAGCTCCCTGGTTGATTCAGGACTGAATGTCAAATCGGTCAAGTTCAATAGTCCTGAAATGAAGGCCAATTTCGTACTAAAATATTACTAGCGTCGGTGCCAGTAGTAATAAATATGTATTTTGGCGGGAAATTCAAAAATTTGTAAAGCATCATTAGTAAAAAATGCAATAATACTCTTCTTAATGTTTTTTAGAAAGTATTTTTTTATAAATAATACTTAATTAATGACTAATCATTTTTTCTAATTTTTTAAAATTAAAATACAAAATATAACGAAATACGTTTTAGCAACTTTCCTCCAAAATCAAACAGTCTGCAACAAAAAAAATTAATTTAAAAAATACCAGCCATACTTAATATTTTGTTTATATTTTATACAAGTTAATTTTCTGTTTCTAACATATGCAATACGTACCTTTTGCTCAAAAAGAACAAGACAGTTTTGACATTTTTTATCAAAACAAGATAAAGCAGGATAAAGTGAAAACGATGAGCTGCTGAACCTCCCTGATCCACAAGAAAATCAAAACTTATAATATTCTGCAACAGATAAATGACCATGAAAAAAATTTTTTTGATTAATTAATAATAATTAAGACTTAAATTAATATTATTCCTTTTTTTTTAATTGTTGAAGAGCTTAATACTCACTTTAAAATTCAATTACATTAATGAAATTAAACAAGAACCAAAAACATAGAACGAAAAACGATGAAAGAACTTTTTGTTCCACAATCAAACAATCTGCAAAAAAGAAAATAACTCAAAAAATGAATTCCATTACAATTTGTTTATATTTCTTATAAGTTTTGGTTTACAATTTTTAATATACGTAATACCTACCCTCATGCTCAAAAAGAACAATATATTTTTAACATTATTTATCATAACAGCATAAAGTGAAGAAAGGAGCCGTCAAGATTTATTATTAGAGCCAGCAAAGAGAGTTATGTATTTCGTAACATTTGCTTGTCGTCCAATGTATAAAAATAAAATGTTCACTTCGTATGAAAAACCGGCACGTAAAGTGTAAACACTGAGCACAATCATGAACGACGTGAACTGAACGGTCGTAACCGGTAACCGGGTCCTGAAGATGGTTCTGTCCTTTTCTATCGAATTGCCACGTGACAAGAGAGATGGAGGAATATGATAGAAAAACACAGAACTATCTTTGGGTCCAGGTTACATTTGCCATAGAGGTTATTATTTTACTCAGAATAACAACCTGAATATGGCTAAAGTTACTAGAAGTCTAAAAATACAAAGAGAAAAGATAAACTTCTATAA
>JAUESI010000003.1:4388053-4414429 GCA_032275145.1 Synergus laeviventris | reverse complement strand
CTTTATTAATGTAAAGTTTGGCCTACTTGCGAAAGGATTTCTTAGATCCACGTATTTTGACGTTATCGCAGCAGACAAATTTTTGATGAAAATCTCAAAATTTGGTTGGACACTTCCTTCTGCAGTCTTCTTCGATAATTGGTGGTCTTTACATAACAGTCTTCTGTAAAATGATCTGAACACATTTCGATACTTTTGGTATCAACATTTTATTCTTCCAGGCCGTTCTTACACATTCATATTTCACATTCTTTCGGATATGTTGGAAACCTGCAAAAGAATGGTTAAAGAAAAATATAAGAGTTTATTATATTGAATTTATGAAAAGAGCTAGAATGTTATATATTGATATATATGGAAAAATTATAGTGTAAATGCCGGTGTAAACAAAACATAAATCTAACTTCAAATTTTATAGTCTTGTAGGTCCTGTACTTACTTGTGAAAATACCTCAATCCGCTATATTTCGCACTTTTTCCACAGTAAAAACAATAGTTACCCATTTTCAACAAAAATTAAACTTGTTATAAAGGAAAATAATAACAAAACATTTTCAATATTCACAACACAACGTAGTGACAGATCCTATCTCGCATATCTCGAAGTATCCCGAATGCATCCGAATGGTTCCGAACCGAAACATCCTCAACATGGCGGCTTTTCAATTCGGCACAGATCGGTCTATTGAATCCTGTATCCAGGGTATTATATATATCAGTGGTTGGTCCCACATTGTAGGGCACTTTCCCTAGTCTCTCATTCCGTTGTGTCAACTGGTAAGTCGGTTTCCCTGCCTGCGGAACGGATTCCCTGTGTGCAGGTACTCTTTTGATGTACCCTTGTGCAGCGGCACATCCGTACTGTTACAGTCGAATTTGCTGCAAAATAAATTAAAAATAAGAATTTAATTATTATTATATTAATTATTAACATAAATTTATTTTAATTAATATATATCTCTCCATATAATAAAAATATAAATCGATCCATCTTGACATAAGGAATTTTTGTTTTTTTACATCAGCTATAAATTTTAATTATTTGAGAACATATTAGTCGCAAAATCAACTTTACTAAAATTACAAAAGTCCATAAAACTTATTAAATTATTACAAATATTTTGTTAAACCCTTGTAAGAAATTCTACTTGGAACTATACTTTAATTCATTAAAACTTAGGTAAACCAGCTGTGAATTCAAATTTGGGTGTTTCATTTAATTGTACCTATTTATATATTTTTGTGCTCATGTCTTGAGCTCTTTGCTTCCTCTTAGAGGAAGCATTACCGATTTTCTTAAATATTAAAAAATATATTATATTTAATTCTGTTTTCTCGAATCAAAGCATCTTGCATCAACTTTAAATAATCCTAGTGTTGCCTTAGTGGATAAATGTCTAATACTGAAGTTCTAATCAATTTTAAAGTTGCTTGTGTAGAATGATGTCGCTATTATAGCTTAAAATTTGAAAAAAATATATAAAAACTAAATTTTTCAAAGTTACAAATAACCATAACTTCCTTAATATTCAATTAAATGCATTAATCTTACAGGTCAATCGATTCGTTTTGGGACAAGGAATCTTTCCTCCCTTTACAATTTTAAATCTTTTGATATGATTAGATTCCACAGCATATCTTAAAATTACTAAAAATCTGTTGAAATTCTTAAATTTTACTCCAAAATATAAAATATCTTCAAATTCCTCTACATTTTTCGGAATCGCTCACAATTATTCTATAAAATCGTTTGTAATTCTTAAAAATCTCATGCAATGCTTTAAATTCTAAGAAAATCTTTAAAAATTCTAAAAAAAATATTTTAAATATTTTAAAATGATATGAAAATTGTAATAGTCAGTAATAAACACATCACGCTCGTTATTGTTTTGGGTACTTCATAGTTCTTGGTTAATTAATTTAGCGAGAAGTCGTGTATAAAAATGAAAACTTGAGAGTTGAAATCAATTCTTAAGTAAGTTCTTATAAATGACGATGTTGCTAAGTCGGGAAAGGCCGCAACAATCCTATTTCTTTCTTATGCAAAATCTCAGCCGTGTAGAGCGTTAAGGGATTAAAAGTCTACTCTATAGGGTCAGCTGAAGGCTTAGGGTGCCTAACAAGATTAGCCTAAGACGTCGAGTCCGCATATCCCGAGGATTATATATTATGTATTCACCTGATGTATTCACAAAGATCTAGTTCGCTTCGCAACTAACAGCGAATTTGTTGAAAATTCGTCGAGAAAAATTAAAATTTTTAAATACTAGCTGTGAAGTTTTGTCAACTTTTGTGCTCATTCAATGAGCACTTTGCTTCCTGAAAGCAACATAATTTGCTTCCTAACAGAGAGAGAGGAAGCATTAAGTAATTAATATATATATTGTTCATTTTATAATAAATAACTTTCTTATTTTGTAATGAAATGCATTAATCTTATAGTTTAATCGATTTGTCTTGATACAAGGAATCTTTCTTCTTCTCACATATCAGCTTTGAACTTCAATTATTTGAGAACGTTTAGTCGAAAAATTAATTTGACTAATATTATAAAAGAACATAAAACTTTTAAAATTCAATACTTTGTTAAACCCTTGTAAGAAATTCAACTTGGAATATATTTATCTGTACGCGTTTTCCAGGTAATGCAGTATCGTGACACAGCCACACACACACATCCGCACAATTTTTCAGGACATCGTATTATATTCTACGAGGAATCAAAGATCCATAATTAATAAAATTTGATTTAATGATGCATTATTAGGGGGCCAACCTTGCTTTTGGTTTTATTTATTAGTAATATTTCTTTTACACTGTACATCAGAAGGAGTTTTAGAAAACATAGTCAACTCTGACTTAACGCACCCTTCTCGTAGCGAACATCATGGGTTCCCACACTCCTCCCTTCACGGTTTTATTTTAGTTATCGAACACTCGAAGGCGTCCGAACAGACCCGAAAATATTGATCTCACTCATTCGAGCACAAATGGGCGTGGATGAAAAAGTGTACGGTAAGTCAGTTACCGGTTGGAAAAGGGAAGGGAAGTTTTCGTCAGAAGGAGAATGAAACGTTATGGTTGTAAAGGAGAGAGGGATTTTGATAGGGGTTTCATTTGGGCATGAGTAGAATGTTTAGTTGAAGAGGGGAAGAGGTGTTTTATAGGGCTGGGGGAAAAGAGGTTTCGGTTGGAAAGGAGAAGGGAGTGCACAGGGGAGGGGTGTTTTGGTTAGAAAGAGAGAGATGGGAGTTTCGGGTGCAGAAGAACGGGGGTTAGTTGAAAAGAGATGAGAAGGGGTCGAACTTGGAAAGGGGACGAAGGTTTTGTTAAACGAATGAAGGAATTTTATTGTACACATGTACATTATTCATTTACTTTTCATTGGAAAGGGGAGTTTTATTGGAAAAGGAAAAAAGAGATGTTTGGTTGGAAAATAGAGAGGGTTTATGTTCGAAGGTATAAAAGCGTTTCGGTTTGAGAGGGTAAGAGAAACTTAGTTGGAAAGATAGGCAAGGGGGGTTCTGAATTAAAGGGGGAAGAAGAGTTCTAGTTTGAAAAGGGAATAGGAGTTTTGGTTAAAAAAGGGAGGGGGTTTTATTTGTAAGGGTGAAGAAGAATTTTTGTGCGAAAGGTTAGGGTGATTGTTCAGTTGGAAAGTGAAGGAGGGTTTTATTTGGAAATAGGAGGGGGTTTTGAATTGAAAAGAAGAACCGGTTAGTATATCTGACGTGCCTTTTTTTCTATAAATAGATTTTTGAAGAAAAAATGTCAGTACCGCTATTTCTTCCATATGCTTCCATATATGCAGAGACACTTGATACATTTTTCTGAATTTTATGAAAATTAGAATAAAAATGTGGAAATTTCTACCCTCAAACATGTACTTAAACGCTCCTTTACTCTAAGAAGATGTAAACTTAATTCTACATAAAAACGAGTCAGATTTGGTGGTTGTATTACAAAGAATTGTGTCTGTTGTTTTTATGAGGGATTTTACCCCTTGCAGGAGTTGGCGATTATATTATAATTCTGTTTTCCCTTCTCGTGTCAACGTTTTATAAACAATGACTCAAAACAAGCGCGTAATCTTCTCGGGTAATTCCTAAACTGGAGAAGAGCCCAAAGATGTATAGTAAGTGCCAGGGGCTGAACGGAACGGGGGTTAAAGGGCTCCTTAGCAGAGATCTTAGGCAAATCCACCGTGAAATCGTATCAGAGCATCCCCTCGCGAAAACCTTTACTACCCTTGCTCTGTTGCTAGAACAATTTTCAGACAATTATATTTTTTTTACTTCCCGCAAAAATGATAATTTTCCTAGAAACGAATACTTTTTAATGATATTTATTTTTAAAAACCCAGAAGAAACGAAACGATTGAAAAGTGGACTGTTCGAAAAATCTGTAACGTATGAAATTTAATATAGTCGTATAATGTATACACATTTTAATGAAATTGCATGCAGATTCTATATATATGAAAATCTACACGTTCATACTTTATATATGGTATATTAAACTTAATGTGGTTTCAGTAAAAATAATATACGTGTATAAAATTTAATAGACAGGCGTATTAATTTTCCATTCCACAAAATAAAACCTACTCAATTTTTGAGAAATTAAAACAAATTATATATCGGAGTTTCGCGTCGTAATCTGCAGTGATGTTTTTCGTTTGAATGAAAATAAAGCATATGGGACAAAATTTGCCAAGTGCACCCGCCTAAAAATTTGTTCTCTTCAATCTTTTTGAAACTCCACTGAATTGTATGACCTCTTTTAATTCTCAAAGGAGACAGTTCTAGTGTATGTACCACTGAGATTGTCAACACAAAGGAGTCTCAAATTTTAGATGTTTTACACGCGCGGCGTTATTCAGTCCATGCAGATAATAGACACCAGGAGATCAAAGTCGTGTACATGAAATTCACGAAAAATAAGCAAGTTTTTTCGTGAAGTACACGCACCTGGCACTAATATATGTACCATACAAACATGGCCGCCCATTTGCATGAGAAAATTTGTACATATTGTTCATACTAACGCCACGCAACGGAAGTTCAGGCGTGACAAACACAACATTTGACAAATTTTGCCCCATATTCGTATAAAATATAAGAATAATAAATAAATAAAACGCTAAATTCGAAATCGCAATAAATCGGTTTTTATTGAAATTGGCATATTAAATTTGCGGATTTACTAAGGCTTCAGACCGATTCAAATTTCCTAATCGATTCTTTATTTCCAGAGAGTAAATTTTTTATCCCAAGCACCTTTAAAATCTCTGAAGTATTTTAAAATCCTTTAAAACCTCTTAAACTTCCTACAATTCCAGGAAATTCATAAAAATCTTTTGATAGCCTCTGGAATTTCTTGAAAAGCTTTTAAAAGTCCAAAAATTTCCCAAAACAAATTAAAATTCCATAAAATCCTTCAAAATTAACTTAAAAAATATTTTTAAATCCCTTTAAATACCTCAAAATAACGGAAAATTTCACGGAAAATCTTAAGAGTTTCTGAAAACTCTCCTGTAATTAAAAAAATTCAACAAACTTTAAAATTCTTTTAATTAATTGAACCGCTAACGACCACCCGTGTGAAAAAGTCAAATGGGGCCAGGCTGGGCTCTAGACAGATTTCCCAAGTAAGAGTTGGGCCCCATCTGGGCAACCCAGTCCCACCCCTATGGGCTGTTGTCTGGGTTGTAACGCTTAACCCAACTAATGCCCAACACGGAAAAAAAAAATACTTGGTTCAAGAAAAAAATTCTTGGATCAAGGATTTGGTCATCTTACATACAGATTGATCCAAGAATATAAAGTATTGAGACGAATATGCTACAAATGTGTGCATATTTATTTCAGTTAAATACAAATCTTTGTGTTTTAATAATAAAACAGCCACGCTGTTTCCAACAGTAAAAAAATGATGTTCCTATATGTTTCGCGGGTAGAGTCGAATTTTAACATTAATATTAGTGAATATTATTTTTAATCTATATATTATTTACACAAATATTTATATTTATATACATATACTTACTTTATTTTATTCATATACTTATTTCGCTCGCTCTTAAAAATATCTTAACGCTGTTTGGGTTTCGAACCCTCTACCTAACACGCCTAACCTACCTATTTAGTCACGCGGCTACCAAACGCTTGGAAATGTAAAAAAAAATCTCTATCTAGTTGTATTAGATAGTCAGGTTCGGGTCAAGTTATTTGGTGCACTGAAATTTATAAAACTTTTGTTTATTTTAAAACATAAATACGTTTTATATTTACATAGCATTCATGCGTATATTTTGTTTATGTTCTCACTTCTTAATTCCGTAAATATTGTAATACTATACACGTATGCATATGTAAATACACTATCTGGGCTTTTGATGGGTATGCCCGCTTTATGTCCAAATAACAGAATCCTAACATTCTTTCTTTCCATTAGCTTTAATTTTTATAATTAGAAATCCATAATAATTTAAAACATTGTCATATTTTCGTGAGATAGCGTTCCGCCTATCGTATGATTAATATAGTACTTAAATTAATTTCATTTTTCTTAACTGGGACGCCCAACTGGGGCCCAATTGGCGCCCACTTATTAACTGGGATAAATTGGGCAGATTTCCTCACGGGCACAAGTCCTGATTGTCAATTTAAAAAATATTTCGAATTTTAATTTTAAAGGCTGAAATTTGTAGAGAATTTCATGGCACATCTTTTTTTCCTTTTCCAAAAACTTATAAGTTTTGTATTTGTTAATTTTTTTTTTTTTGAGAGAGAGATATTAACAAAATCATGAATTTTAACCCTCAAGCACTTTGTTTAGCGAGTAAATTTTAAGCTACGGAAAACTTCCAGTGAGAAAGTTTAAAACATTATGAATGTTTTAAAATCGAAGCGGCAAATTAGACGCTGCTCTATCCGACTTAACCTTCATGTTGCACATGTTTAGGGCAACGTCAAGATTGCCACTTGAATTTTAAAACAATCCTCATTTTTTAAACATTGATCTAATTGAGCTAAAACTTTTCAGAAAACTTCTTTGAATAACCTTAATGAACAACTTTCTCACTAAAAGTTTTCCGTAGCTTAAAATTCGCTAGCTAAATGAAGCGCTTGGAGGTTAACATTCATGATTTTGACAATATCTCTCTCTCAACAAAAAAAAAAAAAAATAATAACAACTATTTTGTTTATTTCAATACCGAAAAATTATGAAAATTCGCTAAATTAGCGCGAGTTGAAGTGAAAAAAGATTGGAATTTATAGTTTACAAAAAATCCATTTTTTACCAATTATCTCAAAAACTACAAAACCTACACATTTTTGGAAAAGCAAAAAAAAGATGTGCCTTGAAATTCTTTACAATTAAATTAAAAAAATTTTAGAATTAAATTTAAAGAGAAATTAATTAGAAATAAATTAAAATTTTTAAAATCTTTAAAATTAAAATTCGAAAGATTTTTAAAATTGACACTCAGGACAAATATACTTCCCAGCCTGAATCCAGGCGTATCCCTTTTTGCCTTTTTGATCGCCAGCGCCAGCGCAACGGTTTAATTCCAAATATGGTGTCTCTTTAAATTCCGGGCCATCGTTTAAAATTACCAAAAGAAATACGTTTGAAATCAGTTAGAATTATACGGAATTCCAAAAAATCTTGTAACATTCTTTAAAATTCCTAAAAAGTTCATAAAAACCTAAAATTAAACCTTAATTCCTCAAAATCTCTTAACCCTTAATAAAGTGCATAATTGGTAAACCCCTTTTAGAATTTTTTTAATTCCACATTTTAAATAAAATAAAATATTTTAAAAGTCAAATTCCTTTGTTATACCTATAATTACATGAAATTCTTTGAAATTCCTAAAAATTTATAAAAAAAACGTCTTATAATATAGTAAATAAAAGACATTTTTTTTATTACAGATGAAAATATAATTTTGATGTCTCTTGATAGGTTTGCAAGAAAAGGTGCTTATCAGAATTTTGGGAGTGAAATGAAGCAGCTTTTGACAATCTGACAGCTATAAGCCAACAATTACTCAAAGCGTGCTGCCTCCCTTCTTCTTTTTGCAATCTCGTATCTCACTCTTTGATATAAGAGCCATCTCACGTCTCCTTCTTTCGTCGTTAGTTGGATGCCTCTCCTAATCAAAACACGAGAAAAGACATTAAAACCGTAGCTGGTCATATCTCAACTTGAAATGGAGTACTATAGTCAACCAGGGAAGATAAGAATTCCCCTTGAAGCTCTTTCTTCTATTTATATATTTGCGTCTATATCTTTTCAAATGCACTTGGTTATGACGTGAACCTTCACTCTACGAAATCTGGGGTAATCACCTACAGTAGGACATAAAATAATTTCTTTGTCTCTTCACATTTATAGTAATATATAATTCTTGTAATTATCGATATAGTTACGACATGTACCTGCTCATCCAAAACGTTATCTCTTTCTAACCACCACTGTAACCACGTGTCCGCTGATATATATATATATATATATATATCTTCCTATCTATCTCTTAGTCGATCTCTATGCAAGAAAATTGTAACTCCTTTCTTTACCTAAATCACCTCCCTCCCCAGAAATTTGTATCTCTATCCCTAAGGATATCTCACCCTTATTAACTTAGTAATTTTCATATTTCAAACATGTATAATAATATTTTAACTACAATATTTTGTACATAAATATTATTCTAATAATACCACTAACGTAAAAATAACACTGCAAAATCCGAATCTATATAGGGACGCGATAGTTACACGGTAAAACCGAATATCACTCATCCGGAAGAGCTCTATCCCAGTCTACGCCTTGTTTATTCATCTCTATCTTTTTCAATCTCTTTATTAATATCTATAACCTATATCTTCAATTTCCTCATTTTATTTTCACAGAGAACTGTTATAGTACATGCAACTATTTTCGTTTTGTAAACTAAAATATCGTAACGATAATTATAGGTGATACCACATAGTAAACTGCGGGCCCTACCTAGAGGCAGGACCTCATTCTGCATCTTAACACTCGCGACATCCAATTTTTATCAATCGGTGGAATTTTTATCCCTATGGAATGACAACCGATTGTACAGGGCTGCATTCGCGATCTAGCATCTTGCATCGCGAAACGCGCAAACGCAACATCTCCCATCACTCGCGAAATCATAAAGAGTGGGAATCGCGAGTGGAAGGGTATTCGAGAACGAGAAGGTAAGATGCAGAACGAGTTTGGGTATTGGGTCAGTCGGAAGCTCGGGAGAGATGGGGAGAGAGCGGTGAGCATCTAAAAGTGTTCTTTGGGTAGGACCCGCAGTTTACTGTAGTATCTGAGTTCTGATTCGCTTCCTGCTTAGTTAGGGGTACTGGGCAGACTAAGGAGTTTACTCCTTAGATCGAATTTGGGCACTATTAAGCGTAAGACTTTGACTTGAGATTGGGATTTGAGACTAGAAGTTTGTTTCTAGTCTTTAAAGACTCTCATCTTCTTCGATAAGTCTGTAAAGATTGCACACGCTCTCTCTTAGGACAACGAAGTTTAATTGCCTTTGAGCAATATAAGGCATAGGTAAAGGAATTATAATCGGAAAGAATATATAGAAGCATAATAAGACGAGACTCGTGAGAGTATGATAGGCATCAGAAGCGTTTACAGTGATATCTTAGTTCTGATTCGCTTCCTGCTTAGGGGCAATGGGATAAGGAGTTTACTCCTTAGATCGAGTTTGGGCACTATTAAGCGTAAGACTTTGACTTGAGATTGGGATTTGAGACTAGAAGTTTGTTTCTATAGTCTTCAAAAATTCTCCCTTTAGGCATTCTCTCTATCGAAATCTACGATTAATTACCTGAGAGCAATACCAAGCATAGGAAAGAGAATTATAATCCGAAAGGATATTTAGGGACATAATAAGACGACACTTGTGAGAGGGTAACTTGTATCTGAAGAAACGTTCACGGGTCAGGACCCATGGTTTACCATGGTATCTGAGTTCTGGTTTGTTTTCTATTTAGGGGCACTGAACAGACTAAAGAGTTTACTCTTTAGATTGAGTTTGGGCACTACGTAAAAAAAAATCTGAATTGAGTCAAAGATCTGAGATTAGAAGTCTGCTTCTAACTCTCAGATATTTGATCTTTTGAAATAATCGATAAAGACTGCAAGTTCACTCTCGCGAAACGCGGTTTGTTATTTTAGAGCAAGATAGCAGGTTAAAAATGTGTACAATAGAATAGGGTAATCATAGGATACATATAAGTATGAATTGAGTGCAAAAGTATGAAAGATGTTGAGTAGAGTGAAATAAGAGCATTAGTCAATATTAGGAGGGTTATAATAAAACCTTCGAAAAATCTAGTTAAGAATATATATAGTGGAAATTTAAGTGATAGTGAGTAAGAAAATTTGAATATGTACGAGGGATATTGAAGTTGAATAAAGTGTAAGTGTTAAAAATAATCTTTGCTTCTTCTCTCGTGTCCGAACCCAGTAATAAGTAAAAAAGTGAATATTATTTAAATAAATAATACGTGTAAAACGCAAAGTTTCAAAATATATACACATATATATTAGAGTGGCCCAAAAATTTACATTTTGGAATTTTAAATGGGCATGTTTACGAAATTCTTCTTTACAAAAAAAGAAAATATACGTATTTTTTATTTAAAAAAAAAATCATTTTTACTAGTCGCTCAAACGAGTTTTTTCTCTTATGAACTTTAACATGTAAAATGTGTACGTTATGTATAGTTTCTCGATTTTGGACAAGAAATTATAATTCCATTTATTTAAGCTTTTATATAATCATTCTCTCACCAGTGAAGATCCATTCAATCGTAATATTTGGAGACTCCTAGCGGACCTTAAATACCCTTGTTTTACTTGAAACTTTCAAAAATCTATTTGAGAAGATTGATAAACTGATTTATAGAAATAAAAATATAATACATATTTAACTTACATATAAAAAACAAGAGTATAAGTTGAGTAAAAATGAGAAATTTTGTTTTAAATGCACCTTAAAATGTTCCGGTGAAGAATTTATGACAGCCGCAATAAACGTATTATCCTTCCTTTCGAGCTTCGGCACTTGTGCGACGAGAAGAAAGGAGTCAATATTGAAATAATTTTTGGAAGCAAAATATGTTCTGAGGACCCAAAGTGGGAAGGAGTAATAGTTTCTTGAAGGAAAAAAAAGGTTTCAAGTATCAAAGGGCATCCTGTAAAGAGGATAAGTTACAGGGTTGAATGCTGCAGTAATAAACATAAAAGCCTTTTTACTATTCGAATTGAACTTTAAGGCAACTTTATAGTTTAAATGGTTTTGAGCGAGTAGTAAAAATGATTTTTTTTTTGTAAAGAAAAATTTTGTAAAGGCACCCATTGAAAATTCTAAAATATAAATTTTTGGGCCAAAAAATATGAAAATCTTGCAAACTTGGCTGTTTAAAAAGGTATGAAAACATCCCCAAATAATTCTATATACCGAAAAAATAGTTAATCTTTCTAGTTCGTGGATATATGAACCTTTTCTTTCGGTAAGTTTGATCATCAAAATGTAAAACTTTTAGCCAAATCTATCAAAAAGGTCAGGAGAAAAAAAACCTTTCACTCAAATAAGCATTTTGCTATTCAAATACCTGGCCATTTTTTTACTTTATCCTTTCGAATTAATGCTTTGCAGGTTCGAAAATACAAAGAAAGATATGGTTTATAACATTGTACATAACTTTAGGGTCAAATAGATGTAATGTGGAATTTTCATACGTCTTTCACTCTATTTAAAACAAAGAAAATCTGGTGGTCTCGTATTGCTTATCAATATTAATTTTAAAATATTTTTTAAATCATTGCTTGCTCATAAAATTTTCAAACCTCTATTTTCTACGTATAACTTCTTAATTTATCATAATTTGAAACTGTTGAAAGAATTAAAATGGATTCTTTTATATGAGAAAACATATATCATTATTGCGCGATTGAATCATTCTCTTAGAATCAAAATGCTTAGAAAATATTGAATGTAAATTATCAAATACAAGAAGTTGCCAAGGCCACCCGGATTCAGTTGTGGATGAAACTTACATATGGTAATGTATAAAGTTTATCTTTGAATAAAAAACCTTTCTATAACTTTTAGTAGCATTTGTGCCGTGCTCAAGACATCTCTAAGCTCTAAAAAAAGTGTATTTTAAATATCCGATTCCTACCTTACTGGCTTTCAATTTTCCAGGCACCTCAATTGAAAACAAATAAAGAAAATGCACTTTAGCTTGTAGATAAACATTTCTTATCATTTCTGTTACGTTTATCAACTGCGAACAATTATTTTAAATTATTTGTTTTGCAATGTTAAGTCTGAAAACCTTAAATATGGTAACAAGCGCCAAGTCCCATGACTAATATATATGGCTTTAAACCTACTCGACCATAATAAAAACATGCTTTCAAAAGCTAACAGACTGATTCTCTTGCAATACGTGGCTGGAATTACAGGTGAGAGACATTAACACTGATTTCTTAACATAAAATTAGAAGAAAATTCATAATCTAAATACTTTAGGATTCATAATCGTGAAGTTTTAATGAATGTTTCTGTGTGGACAAATTTTGAATTGCTGGCGAGACCGTTCTGTATCGGTTCGGAAGTGCCCCAATATGTCCCAAAATTTGTTCACGTGGGTTAGTGTCTTTTTGTACTGTAAAATGCGTAAATATAATGACCGTTTTCATTAATCCAAACATCTTCTTACCATTTATTCAAATTATAAAGGTGTAACCTATTTTCATAATTATTGGGACCGCCATATAATTTCCGGTAAATGTACGTTACAATTATTTAAAATTTCACATCTATAATAGAAGTAGGGAAGACCGGTGCCAGTTGACCAATTTTTTTCTTTAATACTTCACTACTAATTTGAAAAATCTGAAAACTTAAAAATAATTATTTTACTTATAAAAAATAGTTAAATAGTTCGCGGAAAATTAGCCAACTTTGAGAAACTTGTTTCAAAAAATAATTATCACTGTATTTCTTTGAAAATGGTGCTTAACACGTTGAATACCTCGGGGTCACTGGTGGCCGGCCATCAACTTGGCGATGGCGCCATGGGGGTCACCAATGATCGGCGCGCCATTCATAGAAATATAATTATATAATTTAAGCAAATGTGAATAGTTATAAATCTTTATTATTACCATATTTAATACACCAAGGGCAATCCCTGTCAAACTGGCGTTGCATTTAACGTTTTAAAAGCATGCGATAATTATCAAATGACCAAATTCGTATTCCCGATGACGCATGAAAATGCCCCAAAATTCTATTTTTCATTAAATATATTCTACCTATATTCACTTCATCTAATAAATGTGCTATATTTTTTATTTTCCTGAATTATTATTTGTCATAGTTTGAATGCACCGAATTTGAAAACTATATCTTCAGATTATTTTCGTTGTCTAAACGATGTAACGACGTGTCGGCCGCTCCTCATCGAGGACAAGTAAACATGAAAGTTCCTCTTTTATTAAATAGGAGCATTTAATATTTATTACCTTACAAAGATGAGATTTATAAATTATTTTACTGGGTATGTAATGTTGTATAAGGAGTTTTAAGGGATTTTACGAAATTTAATTGGATTTTCAAAGATTTTAAGAGATTTAATCAAATTTCATGTTACTTTGAGTAAATTTAATATATTTGAATGAATTTTACGAAAATTGAAGTTTTAGAAATATTAAAGCATTTTAATGTTTTCAAGGAATTTTATGAAATTTATTGAGCTTTTCAAAAATTATAAGCGAGGATTTAAGAAATTTTGCAAATTCATTGAGATACATAATTAAAAATTTTGTTATTTAAAGAAAATATGTTAAAACCGTTTGTTATAGGTGTAAATATTTAGGACCAGATAAACGTGCCTCAATGCTTTAAATCTAAATTCTACAAATTTTCAATTTGATATCTCAATAAATGTAGAAGTAATGTTGCAGAAAAAAATGTTGGTAAGGTAGGGATCGGATAAGTAATACATGGCCTTAATGAGATTTCATGGTTAAGGACTTTAAAAGAGTCTTACGAAATTTATTGAGATTTTAGAGATTTTACGATATACAATATTTCAAGGGATTGTGTGTGTGTGACGAGATTTCGTTGGATTTTCAAGAATTTCATGAGATCTCATGGGATTTTGAGTAATTTTATGGGATTTGACGATATTTTGAGTGACTGTACGTAATTGTAAGGGATTTTAAGATATTTTTTGAGATATTTTAATGAATTCCAATGGACTTCGAAATATTCTAAACGATTTCAAAAAATTTTAAATGATTCTAAATAATTTCAAGATACGCTGAACATTATTTTTAAGAAATTTAAAGAGATGTTAAGTGTACGAAAAGATTTCAAAAATTTGAAGAGAAACCAGATATTTTATGTGATTTCAAAAAATCCAAGAAATTTGAATTTATATATTTCTTGAATTCATTTTAAATGCCTTGGAATCGATTAACATATTTTAAAATCACTTAAAATGTCTTGAAATTCTTTAAAATCATTCGAAATGTCCAGAAGTTTGCAAAGTTTAGGATAAATGAAAATTAAAAAAAAATGGTCTGAAACATAAAAAACCCAAAATTTTCTGGTGGAGCGAAATTCTAAACAACTCAATAAATGAACCACCAAAGTTTCAAACCCTCCATGTATTTGGAAGTTACCAATCCATTCAAATTAAAAATTGCACCAAAATTACCTTTATTAGTTAGGTCAAATTTTTATTACTGATAACGAATCTTCTTGATGCTAAAAGACATCCCAAAAAGTTCCATTCCTCCAAATTGTATGGAACTCATCTCATATCATCCCTTATTCGTGTGATCAACATTTTATTGCCGACAATAGGTCTTCTGAATATATTGAAAGACACTCCAAAAGTTTCATCTCTCTAGCTCATTTTGAACTCATCAAAAGCATAGCAACAACATTTAGGCCTAAGGCATGGTATAGGGTGAGTTCCAAATGAATTTGGGGGAATCAAACAACTTTTTAGGATACCGTTTAGTATTACAAAGACTTACCATCAGCAATAAAATTTTACCCATGCATTAGCGTAAATTTGATGAATATTAAAATATTAGGAATGAAATAGGATGAACTCCAAATGTGTTGTGGTTCATTTATTGGGTTTTATACAATCTACAACTAACTTTCTACCATAACATTTTGTATCTTGTATTTTAGAAAAAACTTTTAAAAAATTTTCGTTTATCCGAAACGTTGCAAAGTTCTGCTTTTTTTTAGCAAAAGGAGTGCAGAAACGAGAAATTAATAGCTCGTATAGCGAGCGAATCATAATTGCTAGTACGTAGGATGGTACGAAAGTTTTGCAATACAGACGATCCATTTATAGTTTTTCGAAGTATTTTCTACTCCACTGAATACAATTTTCCATACATCGAACCCAGTCATCGAACCAATACTGCCACTTTTCTTCTGGAAGATCTGCAAATGGTTGGTCCCCCGACGTGAAAAAATCGGTTTCGTTAGCAAATCGACGCCCTTTTAGTTGTTTTTTTACTTCCGGAAACAAACCAAAGTCACAGGGAGAAAGATCTAGACTTTAAGGAGGGTGATTTAGAATAGTCAGTCCTAATTTGACCAGAAAAGCGATTGTGTCCTTCGCTCTGTGAGCCGGTGCATTGTTGTGGTAGAATAGTTAGGTGCTGAGTCGAGATTTCGGCCTGAGTTGGTTAATGACTTGGGGTAAACATATCTGAGTGTACCATGAAGAGGTGACTGCACGCTGGTTTTACAGTACGATCCACAATGCCGCGTTCCCCAAAGAATACTGCAATCATTCTTTTGTTTAAAGATCGAGACTTTCGCACTTCCACCAGAATATCTCGGAGTACCCTCATCATTCGAACGTCATAATAATACAACCAGGTTTCGCCGCTTGATATAATACTATTTACATCCAGAAACGACCTCGATTTAAATCTTTTTAGCATTGTTTGGCACCATTTTACTCTCGTTCGCATTTGCTCCTCGGCCAAAGCATGTTGTACCCATAGAGTGCAAACTTTCCTAACGTGTAAATGATCATACAGAATTCGATGGACTGCTGATGCACTAATATATGTAAGATTTGCTCTATCTGCCGGTACGTGATTCTTTTATTAACATTCAGTAGATTCTGCAGAGCCGCAATGTTTTCCGATGTCACCATTTCCGGCGGTCGACCTCAGTGCGAATCGTTCGCGAGACCAAATTTCCCGTTTCGAACTGATTGTACCATCGAAAAATTGTTGTCCAACTTGGAAAATCCTCAGTCCTCACCCAATACCGGAGATAGTTCCTCAAAACTTTGTATCGAATTATCGCACGATATTCTTCCTTCCTCCACGAAGCAATTTCTCAATTTTTCTTGACTGTACGGAAAAAATTTGTCCTATAGAAAGTGTAGAACTCAGTCTGGTAATCTTGGACGGGTAGCAAAATGTTGTAGGAATTGAAAGCCTCCTTCTTTGAATATTTATAAGATGTTTCAATAGTAAGTGCAAGAAAGAACCACTGTTTCGGAAATTTTGATAAGGCAAAAACAATTTGGAGACTCTAAAATATTTAAGACTACAGTCTGGGAAAATATGAAGGGTTCTAAAGCAAAATTTAAAAAGTCTTTCTGTGAGGTAGACACGAGATTTGGAGTCTTTTTTTTACATGACAAGGTCACACAGTTAACACACGGGAAACATATTCTTCACTTATCTAATCTAATTTTATATATTCTAACTTAACACTATACTACACAATATTACAACGCAATTCGCTACGCAGAATATCGCATGCTGAGTATATCGGTGGAAATAGTCCTTATTAATATACTAACTAGCCAAATTTCACGGCTTGTGAGAAACGCCTAGTGCCGGGCTAAGAATTGGTCGAATAGTTTTTTGACGTTTTATTTAAATTTTATATTATAACTATGTTATTTCATTATTTTGCTTTCTCATCGAGGAAACTTTGTAGTGGTGCCAAAAAATAGTTTCCAAAAAAAAGGTTTTTTTCAATATATTTCAAGGGGAATATACCTAATATGACGTCCTGAAAAATTTTGCGGATGTGTGTATGTGTGTATTTCACGCTTTTTAACGATTCTGCAATATCTAGTTTTTAGGTTTTCCTCCAATCTTTTGAAGAAACATCTGCGATGTTAGTAGAATTATTACAATAATCTTTAACTTAGAATAATATCAGCCAGAGCGTTCCATCCTAGGTTTATTAATGTACCAAAATATGGTCCAATTGAGGTTCTCCCCGACCCTTCAGGTCTACCGATCATAAAGTACGGTCGAGGATTGTCAAGGTATGCGTGCCTCTAATGAGTTATTCCTCAAATTATAATAGCCAATAGTCTTCTTCGATTTCCAACTAAAATGTTGCCTCTGATTTGAGAGAAATATAAATCAGTCAGTTTCTATCTCGTGCCTTGACTCAAGAACACATCAAAAGTCTCTCTTGGTAGCTCTCAGTCCACCCGCTAGCTTCCAAGGTATTGAATCAAGTTTCTTGTGTCTTCTTAAATCGAAACCGCTAGCTTCGAGAGTGTGTGAGATATTTCTTTTTTGAACTTCTTTGAATCATCCTTAAAAATAAATATACCATTAACTCATGGAAAATCGTAGTGAGTCATGTCATGTCGACTGCGCACATCGAGGCGCAGATTTATTTTTCCAGACTATCCAGTACATTCAAAATCTGCAAAATTTTAGTACCCGTCCAAAACTCCTGGACTAATTCTACACTTTTTACAGAATATATTTTTTCCGTATATGCATTATACTTGGACTGCACTGGGAACTGAGTCCAATAGTCTCCCAATAGGTTTCGCGTATTGCAAAACTTTCGTAGCGACCTGATCCAAACCTTACAGCAGATGGTTGAAAGTACCCACAGTCATTTAAAAACACATGCTTCTTATACTTGGTACATGTAGTCACGCGGAAATGAATGCGTGCACATATATGTATGTTACAAAGAAAATGAAGAAAAGGAGTTGTTAACAATAATTCAAACGAACTTCTATTATGTGGAATGGTATTTATTCGAATATTCAGAAAAATATAAATTATAGCGGATAATGATTAGATGAAATGAATGTAAGTAAAATCATTTTTATGAAACATATATGGTATATATTAGGGCAGTTTCATGCCCCAAGTTCCAGTGCATTTCTCGGTTCCTTCTCACCCGTAAAATACATAATTCTTCACATTCACTACAATAATTCGTCACACATTTGCACAAGCAGGATCCATAACAGCAGCCGGATTTGGTTGTGCCGCCTCATGGAGTTCGCCAGCTCTCTCATACTTGACCAGCACAGAGTCTCACTTACCCATCACAAAGCAAGAAAGTGATTTAACTGCAGCAATGCTTCCGGTGGGATTCATATTGGGATACATTATAAATACAATTATTATTGACCGACTAGGTAGAAAGTTGACTCTACTGATCTTCAGCCTGCCACAAATAATATCATGGCTCACGATAATTCTGGCAAAAGACATCATGGCAATATACATAGCACGAGTCATAGGTGGAATAGGATACGCCGGTGGCACCGCAGCATTAACAATCTACCTTTCAGAAATTGGCAGTCACAAAAACCGAGGAATATTCCTAATTCTAGTACTGCTTTTCATTAACGTTGGAATTTTATACACTTTTATACTTGGAGCTTACTTGCCATACATCATCATGAACTATTTTCTCCTTGCACTGCCTGTAATATTCTCTGTCACATTTTTCTTTATACCGGATTCTTCCTACTTTTACGAACAAAACAACTGCAATAAAGAGAAGATGAGAGGCTTGATGAATCTTCAAGGATCAGAAGAAGGAGAAACAAGTGAATTAAGTATGTTGAGAGTTAAAACTAATAATCGAAGGAATGTTGAAAATACTTTTAAGTCTAGATTAAACCTCAGAAATTCGGGATTATGGAAGTTGTTCTCATCCCCAAGCAATCGTAGAGCTTTGCTTATAATAAACAATATAGCTTTCATAAATGTATTTTCAGGTAACATTCCTTTGGTTTATTTTAATCAGCAAATTTTCACATACAGTGGATCTAATTTCAGTCCTGAAATTTCGGCAATAATAGTTGGAGGTGTGAAGGTAATTGCTTCACTCGTAAGCACACAAGTTATAGAACGCGTCAGGAGGAGAATTCTTCTTCTGTATACTGGAATAATAAGTTCTATTTTAACACTTCTTGTGGGCATCTTTCTTGTTTTAGATGAAACAAACATCGATGTTTCATTTATCAGATGGATTCCTCTCTTCGGAGTGATGATGTATGATTTTTTGATTATAGTGGGTGGTAGCAACTTGTTATATATTTATCCAGGGGAATTTTTCACAAAGGAAGTCAAGAGTTATGGTGTAGGATTCAGCAAAATCATTCTTATGGCCTTAACCTTTTTGGCACTGTTTCGATTTCAGGAGATAGTAGATAGTTGGGGAATGTACACTGTCTTTTTCATTTTTTCTATTTGCAATGCTGTAGGAACGTGTTTTGTTTATATAATCACACCGGAAACAAAAGGAAAAAAACTGAATGAAATTCAAGCTATGTTGAAAGCAAAAAGTAATGTCCTTTGTTAATTTATTTCATGAGCATAAACATTTTTTTTATAACACTTGCATGATTTTAGTCGTTTTTCATACCTATTCAGCGGGACTAATGCTGTGCTGGAAATAATGCCTATATGTTAAGCAAAATGTCCAAAATCATGTGTGAGTTATAGAATGTGACTGCCGTTTGTAGTCGACTGTATTTTTACAATCCACGGACTCAATAAAAAAAAAAAAAAAGTCAATGAAATTTCTAAGCACCCTCTAAATACTCTGTTTTCAAATTTTTTTACAAATATTACTAGCAATTGATGATGTGTGTTATGAAAAAAAGTTTCATCTTCATATATGTCACGGAGGACTGCCTAATTTCATCCCCACAATCGTTAAGAGCCAAAAATATCGAAAAAGAATTTCCAGGTACCATCTCACTGCTATTATGTGTTCTCAGATTACCTTCTAAATATTACAAGCAAATGATGACATGTGTTACCAAAAATGTGTTTGCGGGTAAAATTAAGCAATGCTCCGGGTCATATATATATATATAGGGATGTAAGTTTTCTAGGTATGTATCTTTTTCTTCTCTCTTATCTTTTTCTAGTAATATTTGCAAATAAATCAGAGAACACAGTTTTGGGGTGAAATTAGCAATTTTCTGGTACAGATATAAGGATGAAACTTTATTTGGTAGCACACATTATCATTTGCTGGTAATATTTAAAAAGAAATCTGAGAACAGATGATTTAGAGGGTGTTTAGAAATTTTCGAAACATGAAATAATATTTTCATTACGCATGCTGGGAATATTCTATATTTTACAGTGCTCTTCGGCTCTTCCGTGCGCATTTTGGTATATATTTCACACGGCGCGGGCGTGCGAAAAGCGTTTCGCGTCTGCAACACTGCAACATGCCACAATAATGCACAGAATGTGAAGTATGGCACATTCCTCGCATGTTGAAAAATCATATGTGAACTCGTTACAAAATGTACTATTAAATAATATGGTTTTACTGCTATATTTGAGCAATAGAAAACTGTTTTTAAAAAATGTTGGTTTTCGTTTATGGTATAAACGTTGCAAACGGCAGTTACATGTTATAGAAATATCGTATTTGCTGTGAATGTGGGGGACTTCTCCGCCTTGGTGCGTAATATTATTACAATTATGTAGCAAATACAATTATCTGGCAATTGCAGCTCTCATTACATGTAAGAAGTGTATTTAAATATTTTTTCGATTAAATTTGGTATTAAATAAATTATGTTTGACTCATGTTTAAAAGTGTTGAAAATGATCAAATCTGAATTCTAAGTAAGTAAAAATGATATTACTATTCTTCTACGAGTAATTCAACACAATTGTGGGATATTTGCAGGTTTCACAATATTCCTATATTTCCATTTATTCCCGCCCTTTTTTTTAAATTACTCTTCTTCCCCTGTTTTATAAGAGCATTTACTTACTGTGAAGCCTGTATGTGTTTATTTTTTGCAAATAATAATTTTGAAGGATGTTATACGAAACTTTGACACATTATTTATGAGAAAACAAACTGATCGTTAATGACGTGAAAGCTGCAGTGCGAAATAAAATACTTTTGTTATTAATTCATATTTACCATTGATATGCTCTTCTTTTGATAAAAAAAATTATCGATTTTTTTCCGTTACGTACCTGCTCATGTTTACAAGTATACTTTTACCGACATGCATTTTTACGTAAATTCATTGATTGTAAATTAATGCGCATTTATTTAATAATAGAATTCTAATATGTATATATATGCATATCACGAGATTACTTCGATTGCTTCTATTTTTAACAAATAGTGAAAATGTACTTTGGCTACCTGGAAGAATGGACAAAATAGTTGATAAATTTGATGTAGAATTTTGATACATCTTTCATTTTCTTCGAAGCCAACGAAAAATAGGGGATCTCATATTTCTTAATTGTAATTTAAAATTAAAACATATTTTCAAATTATGTGAATATAAGAAGTTGTCATAAATATCTTGTCGTTTATCAGAACCTGACATATATTCATTACTTTCATTCAGCTAAAGATAAAACTAGAATAAGTTACAAAATTAACTAAAGATATTCAACATATTCTGTCTATATTACTTAGTAGCTTTTGTCTCGTACAACATAAATCTCCAATATTTAAAAAGGGTTTACTTTCAACAAATTGTATTAAGCATACTCGACAATAAAACAAAAAATGCTTTCAAAAACTAACAAACAGATTCTCTTACAATATGTGGCTGGAATTACAGGTGAGAGACACAATTACTGATTTCTTAACATAAAATTAGAACGAAATTCATAAGGATTCATAATCGTGATGCCCAAAATTTTAATGAATTTCAATGACTTTCGTACTATTAAATCCTTAAGATCAATGACCTTTGTCATTAATCGAAACACTTTCTTATTGTTTATTTGTGATATAAAAGGTGTAACTTATTTTCATGATTATTGGGACTCCTATAATTTCCGGGATATTTACCTAACAATTATTTCAAATTTCACATCGTATAAGTAGAAAAGACCGCTGGGCAAGTTGGCCACAAATTCGGGGTAAGTTGGTGCAAACTTTGAGAAACTCGTTTCAAAAAATAATTATTATAGTATTTCTTTTTAAAAAAAGTTTATAAGTTATTATTTTCCTTACAAGTTTTTTCTCTGCTGCATCGATTTTCTTTTTCACTGCTCTGCCATCTATTATTTCTTATAGGCCCTCATTGTTTCTACGTCAGAAACTAAAAAAATTATTCAGAAAAAGACGGAATCAAACTTACAACTATAATATGTTAAGATAAGGGCGAATATGTTTTATAGTTGGACAAATGACCCCGACCGCATATTTAGGAAGAATAAATGATTATAATGGTGAAAGAGTTATAGGAGTTCATCAATATTTGGAATCTTAAATCAAAACATCCATAAATATAGTAATTAAAAGAAAGAGTTTATAACATTCACAATTTTCTCATGACACTTGAAATCACAAAGTCTGCGTTTATTTCCCCAAAATACATTTGCATTATTGTCCTGAAATTATATACACAAATAGAGCACTTCATACTTAAACTAAACTGGAACATTGCGTTATCCTAATTTAATCAGTGTTTGTGAAACAACGAGTTGGCCAACGTGTCCTGTGACCAAGTATTAGTCCCGGTCTCCTCTAACTGATAAGAAAGCTTGAATAGAATGGGATTAAGAATTTCAGATTCAAACTAATTGTAAAAGTCGAAATAAATTCTACTCTTCTTTTGCTTGCTCAAAAAGGAAGCTTATTTGTAGTCGTTACATTTTTCAATATTTAAAAAATAGCTTAATTATAATTTTTTAGTTGATCAATTTTCGGATGGATGTCCTCTGTTTTTTGTCGCCGCTATAACTTGTAGATAGATGTACATTTATCATTTTTTTTAAATTGATTTTTCGACTATAAGTTCTCACAAAATCAACATTCAAAGCTTATACACGTAAAGGGATGAAAGATTCCTTGTGTCGAGATGAATCGATTGACCTTTAAGATTAATGCATTTACTTGCATATTAAGGAAGTTATGGTTATTTGTAAGTTTTAAAATTTTCATTTTTATCTATATCAGTTTTCAAATAACTAAAATTCAAAGCTTAGACAATTGATAAGATCGTAGGCTAGGACTAAGGCAACACTGACATAGTTCAAAGTTGATGCAAGAATAGAAAATGACTGTTTGCTTAGAGAAAAGAGAATTAAATATATTTTTTGATAATTAAAAAGTCGCTAATGTTTTCTCTATAATAGGAAGCAAAGTGCTCAAGAACAGAGTCAAAAAATATGAATCTAGTTTAATAAAACATCCGCGCGCGGTTGAATTCACAGCTAGTTAATACATATGCGATTTTCAGTTCATTCAATTTCTAGTTTCTACTATAGTTACGAAAAAATATGTACATTAAGTACCTATTAAGTACATATTCAGAGATATACAGTGATTTCAATTTAAAAAGAAGAAATAAATGATTTTCAATCAAAATAATGAAGGACTATTAATAGCTTAAAGCCTGTAAATAGGTGAAGATATAAATACAATATTAGTTATGGTACAAGAGTTATGCAGAAGACTATACAACAGTTAGCAACAGTAACAGAAAATCAGGCGTTTACAAGAATTAAAATTAATAATCCCTTCAATTCTAAATTTCATATTCCCGATGAGAATGTTTCCCCTTCGCCCGAAAGATACAATATTTTTCACATTCATCTCAATAATTTGTACACACAGCGTCCATGACAGCAGCCGGATTTGGTTGTATCAGCTCATGGAGTTCGCCAGCTCTCTCGTACTTGACCAGCACAGAGTCTCACCTACTCATCACAAAGCAGCAAAGTGATTTAACTGCAGCAATGCTTCCGGTGGGATTCATATTGGGATACATTATAAATACAATTATTATTGACCGACTAGGTAGAAAGTTGACTCTACTGATCTTCAGCCTGCCACAAATAATATCATGGCTCACGATAATTCTGGCAAAAGACATCATGGCAATATACATAGCACGAGTCATAGGTGGAATAGGATACGCCGGTGGCACCGCAGCATTAACAATCTACCTTTCAGAAATTGGCAGTCACAAAAACCGAGGAATATTTCTAGCTCTCGTAATGCTCTTTGTAAACGTGGGAGTTTTATACACTCTTTTACTTGGAGCTTTTTTGCCCTATGACATCATGAACTATTGTCTCCTTGCCTTGCCAAAAATCTTCGCTATCACATTTATCTTCATGCCAGATTCTTCCTACTTTTACGAACAAAACAAATGCAATGAAGAGAAGATGAAAGGCTTGATGAATCTTCAAGGATTGGAAGAGGGAGAAAAAAATGAATTAAGTGTTTTAGGACTTAATATTAATCAAAGGAATATTGAAAATACCTATAAGTTTAGATTAAAACTCTATGACTCGGGATTATGGAAGTTGTTGACACGTCCAAGCAATCGTAGAGCTATGCTTATAATAAACCATGTATCTTTTATATGTGTATTTTCAGGTAACATTCCTTTGGTATATTTTAATCAACAAATTTTCACATACAGTGGATCTAATTTCAGTCCTGAAATTTCAGCGATAATAGTTGGAGGTGTGAAGGTAATTGCTTCGCTTGTAAGCACACAAGTTGTAGAACGCGTCAGGAGGAGAACTATTCTTCTGTATACTGGTATAATAGGTACCATTGCAACACTTCTTGTAGGAATTTTTCTTGTTTTAGATGAAACAAACATCGATGTTTCATTTGTCAGATGGATTCCTCTCTTCGGAGTGATAATTTACGACTTTTTAATTATAGTGGGTGTTAGTAACTTGTATTGTATTTATATAGGGGAATTTTTCACAATGGATGTCAAGTGTTTCGGTGTAGCGTTCAGCAAAATTTTTTTTATGGCCTTAAGTTTTTTGGCATTATTTCGATTTCAGGAGATAGTAGATAGTTGGGGAATGTACACAATCTTTTTCATTTTTACTATTTGTAATGCTCTAGGGACGTGTGTTGTTTATGTTATCACACCGGAAACAAAAGGAAAAAGAATGAATGAGATTCAAGATCTATTGGAGTTGAAAAGTAATTTTCTTTGTTAATTTGCTTCGTCATGCGCATGAGAAGGTTTTTATAACACATGCATGATTTCATATAGAAAGTCTATCTATATCCACAACAATCTTTTCCGTCCCTTTTTGCCTATCTTTTTCAATGCCAACTCTCCTATCCATGTGTATCCTTTGTCTAATCATTTGAATCCTTGCTTATCTCTTTTACAATCTAATACAATGATTATCATTTTCCCATATCTATCCTTGTATAATCATTTCAATCTTTTTATATGCTATTTCTCTTGAAGTACCATATACTACCAAGTCAACATCTACCTTTCTATTCATGTTTAATTGTTGATTATTGTTGATTCATTTAAATCCTTTTCTATTACTCTAGAAGTTCATTAGCAAGTTTATCCTTTTCAATACATACCTTTCTATCTACATATATCCTTTTTCAATAATTTCAATCTTTTTCTATCTCTTTTGAAGAATACTACTTAAATCTTTTTATATCATATATTTTTCTATTTCTATGTTCTTAATCATTTCAAAGCTGTTGTGTATCTTTACGCAATTTGCGAATATTTTTGTGTTATACGTGCTAACGAAGATTAGAAATATACAAAATATTATATTAAAAATATTGTTATGGATCTTAAACATTTGAAAGTTAATAAGTGAAAATTTGAAATGTAATCGCATTACTTAATTTAAAACTAAGGATAGAAAAATATTGAACATGGGTCATAGAAAGATATTCACGAATAGAAAATCTCTATGATTTTCTATCAAAAAATTTAATGAATGTATTGAATTCTATGAATCAATTTCAAACCTTTTTTTTTCGACAATATCACTGTTTTAATTTTCAGTAGCAATCTAATTTTGTATATATAGTTGGATTCTTTAAGTGAATTTATTCTCTTATATAGTGAAAATACTAATGATTACCTAGTACATCTAACACATAGTGTTCGAACTTCGAGCGTTCTACGCTCTTAGGCTAGGCGATTAATCACTGGGTGATCTTCGCATATTTTCGGTATGCTTCGGCATGCGGCCGATGCGGCCACGCTAGCGGAAAAGCTCCGCAGAGTA
>JAUESI010000003.1:4350456-4364036 GCA_032275145.1 Synergus laeviventris | reverse complement strand
CACCCCTAAAAGAAAAAAGATCACAGACAATTTTAATGATCTTTTTTGAATAAAAATGTATGCCAGATTTTCGAGACATTTCGTTAAACTACTTTTTTTAGAGAGGATTTTTCAGAGAGGAATTAGTAAGGGACCGGTACTATTTTCAAGGCTTAACTGAAATTTTAAGATTTCTATAAAGAGTCTTGAGGGATTTTAAGGAATCTTATATATTATCGTGGAATTTCTAGGAATTTTAAGAGAATTCAAGAGATTTTTATAATTTTTAGTAAATTTTGTGAAATATTAAAGGTTTTCAATGAATTTAATTAGATTTCTAATGATTTTAATATATTTTAAAGAAATTTTAAGTTTTATCGTAGAATTTCATTGAGGAATTTCAAAAGATTCTTAGAGAATTTTGTAAAATTTTAAGGGGTTTCAAAAGAATTTCAAAATTCTTTTGAATTCAAAATCTTTTCTTCTTTTTTAATGATTTCAAGGTTATATGGTATTTCAAGGGGAATATATTTAAATTGATGTCCTGAGAAATTGTCCGGATTTGTGTTTGTGTGTGTGTATGTATAGAAATCACTTAAAATTCAACGAGTGAGAGGGGGAACTTTGCAATCCCTTAAATCACTTAAAATTTCTCTTGAACCTCTTGAAATAGCTTTTTCCATGACAAACTTGGAAATCCTGTAAATTTATGTAAAATTTGTCAAAATCGTCTAAATTCTTTGAAATCTCTTAAAATTCCTCAAAATCATTCCAAATCTCTTAAAATCTTCAGAAACCATTAAAATATCACGAAATACCAGATAGGAATTCTTTATTATGATAAAAATTCATCATATATCTTCCAAAAACTGTTAAGTAAATTATAAAAGCTATAAAATATGACAAAAATAATATACATCATAATGAGCATAACTGTCAAACAGAATTTTTTACGACGTAAAAATTTCCTTTGAAACAAAATTCTTAGTTTCTCTCAGGGATTGTTTATTTGTCATAAACTTGTCTATTTTTACTCAAAAATATTTGTGAGAAGTTGATTTCTTATTATATTTGAAGAATTTTAAATGTAACTTTTAGTTATTAAATTCTAATATCAATGTGATAATTTTTATAATTTAAAAATAAGTTTTTCAATTTTCCTCTTGAATGTTTTTTTAAAAACTGTTTGCATGTTTCTTCTGTTATAGCAAAAAGTCTTCCAGTTCACTGTGTCGTCGAGGCTATTCATAGTGTCGCAGAAAGTCGTGCAAGTGCTCGTGATAACTGGAGGAGGCCTCACATAGAAAAGGATACCTATGTTTTCATACCAGCTGTGATGCCATTTCAGGTTAGACTCTGACTGAATTTCAAAAGATTTCAACAGATATTAGAAGATTTCAATCGATTTCAAAACATTTCCAGAGATTCCAAAAATTTTAAAGGAGATTTCAAAAGATTTGGAAGAAATCCGAAACATTTCAAAATATTTCAAGTAGTTTCAATGGATTTCATAAGATTTCAAAAGTTTTAAAGGATATCAATTTTAAGAGAATTTTAAAAGATTTTCAAGGATTTCAAGGGATATTAGAAGATTTCAATCGAAATCAAAACATTCCCAGCAAAGATTCTAAAAATTTTAAAGGAGATTTCAAAAGGCTTTACAGAATTTCGACGGATTTCAAAAAATGTTTAATTCAAAAGATTTTACAGAATTTTGACAGATTTCAAGAAATTATCCATAAGAATATGTTGATGCTTTTTTTCAGGATTTGGTGGGTGAGGCATTGGTGCGACTAGGCTACTCTAGTGATCTCATATTAAGTGCCCGCGGAAGCATTGTGATAAGAAATTGGAAACCCCTACCGACTGAAAAAGTAGCTGAAGGACCACTTTTAACAGTGGGTGATATTTTAGCGGAATTAATTCACCTGACGACTCTCAAGATTCAGGTCTACAGATCAAGACCTCCACCTCCTAGTCCAGCAGCCGAGGTCAGAGATAAACTTCTAAGGTTTCTGCTGCTTCATAGTCATGCATTTCTAGTCGGATGTCCTCTCGATGAGGTAAGAATTGCATTACTTAGTCACGAATTCCAAGTCATTTTTCTTCTCACCTACCTTTTACACTCATCCCTCCCATAGATAAATCCTATTCCTCAGAACTCCTTCTATCCATCAGGACTCCTCCTATCAGTCAAGACTCCCACTATCCCAATGGACTCTCTAATCCTCGGGAACTCTATCCCTTAGAACTAACCCTTTACCTCAAGATTCCCCCTTTCCTACAGGATCCCTTTTATCCTTTGTACGAAGATTTCAAAAGTCGAATTAGCTAATAGCCACTCCGTTGTATCATTAGGTACTCGGGATTTACGTACACCATCAATTCCCATATGTTTGGTGCAACTTCATTCAGGCTGGATACATGAGTTTCGCCCATTTTATTTATGTAAGATAACACTGTAGTGTTATCAATTCTGATCAAGATCTCCTTACCTCTTATTGTTAGTTTCCCTGCAAAAAATTTTAAGGGCGTGGAAAGCAGCCAATAATTCTAAATGTTTAATATGAAAGCTTTTTTCGTTCTCGCTCCAAACTTCAGCCTCATGAAAAGAATTCTTCCATTCATTATCATAAAGGGCGTCGAAATTAAAATTTTCGAGAATGATTCTAAGTGCACTCCTGGCGCATGCAGATAGAACAGACGAATCGCGAGAAAGAGAAACTAGATTTCAGACCCACTCGTCTAAACGCAGAATTTCAGGCACAATACCGAGGAAAATGAAAAAAACTATCAAACACTGGGATTTTGAATATTAAGTATATTGTTTCAAATGACCGCACGAAATTCGCGATTCATTGCGACCGAAAGCTGTAGTTTGTATTCTAAATGTTACAGAAACTGGATTATGAACACTTCAAAGAAAAGAGAAACACAATAGGCACAACACGCAATTACAGTCCAGCCATCACTTTTGGTACTGCACTGTGATATTATGTTTCTCTTTTCTTTGAAGCGTCCTAAAATTATGCGTTTATACGCGTGGGCCTGAAATTTAGTTTGTCTTTCTCGCGATTTTCCTGCTCTGCCTGCATACGCCAGAACCGCACTTAGAAACATTCTTGAAAATTTTCATTTCCACAAATTTCTAAGTCCGTTTATCCAACGCCCTTAATTTAACTATAACCGGTTTCATGCCTTTCGTGAAAATAGATAAACAGTTACAAAGATCAAAAGGCAAACATGTAAATTCAAAAAATTCCTCGTTAAAAATGAATCTGAAAAATTTTCTACTTTCTTGAGTGACCGATACTTTGAGACCATCTTGATGACTTAAATCTTCGAATTTAAAGTGGTCGGTTTTAATAAAAACGTTGTTCAACTTTTTTTATTTTAAGATAAAGAGATCTGAACCGTCCGATTTTTGGCTAAAAAATATGAGGAGATGAATTGAATTTCGGTTGGCTTACATTTTACAACCGCTCCCTTTACTATTAATTTTCCAGTAGCTTTTTTAGTGTTTAAAAACTCTTCTGATTGAAGTTTAGGAGCTGGCAGATTTTTTTGATTAGGTGTTTGGTCAACAAAAATTTTCTACCCCTTTCTAAAGTTCAGGACAATGGGTCCTTGGTTAGTTTTTGACATTCCTGCTCAATACCATAGTAAGTCTTCCATCGACATGGACTACCTCTATTTCTTGTGACCCTGCTGGAGAGGACGATATATATTCTTGAGTCCGAGATTGTGGAGGATTCTTCCAAGAACCCTGATTCTGCTTGCTCTTCGGAGTGTAATTCGACTTGGCGACATTCTTGAATTTGGGGAGATGTCTGAAAAAGGAGTCGATGCATTTTTCGTATTTTTCTTTCAAGTTGGTTGCGATTTTAATTCCAAGCTGGTCTTATGTATCAGTTTTGCTCTTTCTTTAGGCCTGGTGAGATAACTGTCAATGCTTGAATCTTATCTGGATTCTATACTGGGTCATGCAGCATATTAGAGATCTGCACTCCTAATGCCGACAGATCTGATCCAATTATATTCTGAGATTCTATAAAGAATTTGTCTCTCTTGGCTGCTGACTCAGTCAAGTCTTCTTGCACCCCAGAATTTAATTTTGAAGCTTCAAAAAGACAATCTCCAGTCCTTGGTATTTTAGGAGTAGCTCATCAAGCTCTTCCTTCGACGGCTGCTTCGCAAACCAGATTTTCTTGTATTCTTTGACGATCGTCTGCTTTGGATTGCCCTGCATCTCCTGGCGCCATATTGGGATGACTCTGATTACCATTTTGGTTCGGCAATAGAGTTTCTGAAAAGTGAATTTGTTCTTTTCAGATGTAGGTCAGATTTGTCAGTACCTTAAAATGCATGCTCTCTTTGCCTAAGTAATTGATTTTTCTCTACCTCTGGTTTAGGCTCATTTGAAAACGAGGTTTTGGAATCAGCCCATGCCCTACTGTCTTGATCGTCTTCTTGAGAAGCCTCGGTGTCTATCGCTAGCTTGCCTCAAGTATCAATCGTGCTGATTGCTTTCGAAACGTCTCTCGTTTCGTCTATGCTTCAGTTAACAATTATGCACTTTTTTATAAACACAAACTTGATTTTCGATAAATAAAACCAATAATTCTCGAACGCTGATGCAGCACCTTTCGCACCACGAAATATTATAGAATATTTTTTGAATCGAATGCTGTGGTGATAACGAAATAACATAAACATAAATAACCAAATAACATAACAGATGAAATTAAAATAAAGATAAAAAGAAGTAAATGTGAAAGACTCCTATAAAATTAAAATAGCTATGGATGCTTTTTTATAGACGCAAACGTCTTACTTGTTCTACTTTTATAAATGACAATTCATTCATTTGTTCCGACCTCCAGACTTAAAAATATTTTTCGAAGTCCTAATTCCTAATGAATAAAGGGAAGCTTGTCAGAGTGAAAGGGAAGTAGGTAGATATAGGCAGTTGCGGTTAGACAACCGCTTAAAAATGTATAAAATGTAAATCTAACCGGAGAGTGTTTGTCGCCAGGACACCTAATCTCATTAAGAAGTCCTCCGGCTGGTCTCTTCTGCCTCTTCTACTTCTCCAGAGCTGCGGTGGTAATCTTCAGCGGAAGCTCGCTTGCGGTCTCCTGATCCTCACCTTAAATAAATGCTTTCTCGGTTTTGACTCCACAGTCAAAAAGCCTCTTTCCTTTCCCCCGACCTCTGATAAATCTCAGAACTTCTTATCCTCATTTCAAGTCACTGGAATAAAACTGATTAATTAAAGAATCAAACCTAATGTTTCAAAATATCTGATACAGATCGAAACTAACATTAAAGACTGCATATATTTCTAGAGCCTCACAGAATAATTTTTAGTTCTAGCTTCAACCTTCAACTTTCTCTGATAAAAACTTTATTATTTTAAACAGTTTTTATTTGTCCCTATCATTTCCTTCCAACAGAAATCCTGTTCTAATGAATCTGAACCAATCCAAAATCTGTATCTAAGACATTTTGAAACAATCCGAGGGTAGTCTGCAATTCGAATCTATCGGAGTCCCTTCAAAATCAATCCGGGTAAACTTTTAAAATAGTTCCTCGAATTACACCCTCGGAATCATTGGGATAGATTGGAATGGAAAATAGTTTCGGATTTATTCGGAATGAAAACTAGCGTGAGATTCATTTGTTGTTGAAGATAATCCCAAGCAAATTTTCTTTTCGATTCAATCCGCAAAAACTATAAAAAGATTGTTCGGATTAGCCGTGGATTCATTGAGATTGATTCGTAATGAAAAATTGCTTCAGGTTAATTGCTTCGATTCAATTCGCATGAATCCGAATTCCATCCGAATAAACTTTAAAGAAGATCATTCAAATTATTCACAGATTCTTCGGATTCCAAATAGGATCAATCGGAGTTCAGTAGTTCAAAAATCTTTAAGTGAGACAAATATTTTTTAACTAAATGTAGACAAAATATATATTAAACATCTCACTATAAAATCTGATATTTCCCGAGTCAAAATTTGATTTCTTTTTTTGACCTCCAATTATAGGACACAGAGGGTGAAGCAAGCCTAAAGTAGGTTCTATTAGGAACTAAGCAGGGCATACCATAAAATATAGTACTAAAATTTCGACTTTGGATGAGGTTGTAACATTTTTGGTTGGTTTTTGTTTACCCAGCTTTTCTTCAAGCCTCCTCTATAATCTCTGCGTATTTTTTTCACCTGGAATTAGTGAGATATGAGAGAAATGTAAACATTTCGAAATGTTTTTAATGATAAGAGCGATTACATTTGATGAGACCACGAGGAGAGAAATTGACTCAAAACATACGACTTAAGACCTTGGGGGTCTTCAATTTATTACGTAAAGCTTTTTTTATTTTAGAGTTTCCATCAAAATTCAAAGGATTTACAAAACTAAAAAAATTTTAAACAATTTTTTAGGTTTTTCAAAATTTTAAAGCGTTTTCTAGAGGTTTCAAAGATTTAAAACTTTTCAACGAATGTGAGAAGATTTGAAGGTTTTTAAAAATTTAAAGGAATTTATAGTAATTTTAAATTTATGAAGTCATATAGAATTTTAAAGATCTTAATGGATTTCAAATAATTCGACGGAATTTTAAATGAATTTCAGTTATTTTAAAAGATTTCAAAAAAGTTTCGAAGGTTTAAAAAAGAGCAGGGAATTTCAAAATATTTCAATGGCTTCTAAAGGATTTGTAACATTTGCAAAGATTCCAAGGGATTCACAGGGATTTTAACAAAGTTGAAAAATTTTAAAAGGATTTTCTTGAGAACTCCTGGTATTTCTGAAGATTTAGTTGGATTTAAAGTTTTCCCCAAGATTTCAAAAATCCCATACAATTTCCAAAGATCCTATTGATTTAGTTGGATTTAAAAAAATCTCAAGAGATTTCAAAAGAAACAAAGATATTTCAGTTGACTTCGAAATATTTCAAGAGATTTCAAATAATTTCATCAAATTTATGAAATATTTTAGAATCTTCAAGAATTTAAAAGATTTTTAAAATTTCAAAGAATTTCAAAGAATTTTGTACGATTTGCAAAAACTCTAAGCGACTTCTAAAGGATTAAAACGATTTAATGCAAAAGATGAAAAAAAGTGTATTTTAAAGGATTTTTAATATTTTCGAAAATTACAAGGAATTAAGGGATTTCTAAGGATTTTGAGAGGATTAATAAATAAGACGCATGTTTAAAGATTTTTACAAGATTTAAAAAATTCCATAAGATTTCCAAAGAGAAATATTATTAATTTAGATAAATTAAAAATAAATTCCAAGGAATTTGAATAAAAAATAAAATATTTTAAAGATTTTAAGGAATTCCTTCTATTGAATTCTATTGAATCCTAACATTTCTCGGAATTCCCACCTCCATCATAACAGAGTCATGATAACTTCTCTTAAACTCTCCCCCAGCACGAAAAGCGTTATGTAATATAAATGGACAATCCCTTTGCCGGAGATGAAGTAAATTTTGGAAAATGAACTGAAATCATGAGGCAAATGCAGAATTGGTAGTGCTTACTTCAGAGATGACTGAAATGTTGAATCCATGTGGGTTCTCTGAATGCAGAAAGCATTATTGAGAGGAAGTAAGGTTGTAGCTTCTCCTAACATTATATATTATATATCCAAACGAAGATCTCATAGCCGTAGCGTGTGATAGGATTACCCTTTACTCAACCGAATTCACAGCCTTCATCAAAAGCCCCCTTCGATATCCTGGGGGGAGGGAGTCGACTCGGGCCGGGCATTATCTAAGTGCACTCTCTTTGAAGATTCTACGCCTCCGCCCATCGAACTTTAATACCGCTCACGTTGGTCTATGATTACCAATTTTCCCTTAGCAGACGTTACCCATCACCCGAATTTCAGGGATGACTATCCAGCTAATGGTGAATGATTGACGCAGATCCTGAACCTGGATAACGATACGTAAACAAAAGTTGGGTTTATTTAGATATTTACCATATATTAATGTATGCTTGGCTGCATTTCAAACTGCATATAGTAATGATTAAAAGTCAATTATGAATATTCTCAAAGGAAGGGTTACCCAAGTTTCCGCCTCCATTTGATTTATTATAAAGTATGTTTTAGAGCACTAAAAAATAAGGTACACCTATTTTTTTATACGTGCCCAAATTCATATAGTTAGGAGATAAAATCATCCTTCAAAGTTTCCGAGTGATTACTTGAGAAATATAATTTTCAGTGAAATTAATCATTTAGATGGCAGTGTAAACATTGTTTAGACTGAAACTATGTTAGTAGATTGCAGTAAAATATTTATTTTACTGCAATATTTATTCATTTTAAAGAATTTTCAAAATTGCACGACATATTAAGTAATTTTATTCAATATTATTGATTTATAGATGTTTTTAAAAATATTCAGGGGGTTTGAAAAGAATCTAAAATATTTCAGTTGATTCAAAGAGAATTTTAAATATCTCAATAGTTTCATTAAAAGATTTACTCCTTATAAGCGGAAGAACTTTCTGAAAATGTGGTTAGTTTTAAACGAGATTTGATTTAGAAGTTCGTGGGAGATTTGTATACTTCTACGTCACGGCAATGTTTCGGAATAAATACGTGTAAATCAGACTTAACCGGTGTCTAAGATAAGCCGGTTGTTGCGTCTTACTTTGACGTCTCTGTTGTTTGCCGAACGATTTCTAAAATCTCGCTGATGGCTGTCAAGCGCTATGCGACTGAGTGATTAAGGAGAGGGTTGTAAAACTCGCCAAGCAGTTTTCGAAATCAAGGAACTTAGACGCTACTGCTCTCTGGATCCACTGATTAACTCATTACCTGACGCGTCGTCGCTGATCTTTCTATGAATGTTTGTTCTTGTAAATCATGGCGATAAGGCGCTTTTTTTACTTCATATTTATTCCACTAAACTTTTCCATTTCTATAATCTCAGGACTCAGAGGCACGTGATTTGCCTTGACATGATTAAACCGGTTCAATAAACCGAACAGGGCCTCAAATATTTTTATATTTTAATTACACTTTTTGTGCTTCCTTCAAAAAAAATAATAAAATGTATGAAAAATAAATAAAAAAAAAATGGGAGATTTCGAGATAAAGTCGAAATCGAGAATTTAAAAAAAAAACGAACAAAGTTCAAAAGTAATTAAACGAATATAAAAGCATTGACAATAACTGGAAAATAAATGACAGTAATTGAAAAATTTTTTTATTAAATTCGATGAACTTTAAAAGAATTCAACGTAAAATAAAAAAATAGTATTAAAATACAGTCTAGTATGTTCGATAAGAAAAGGTATATTTCCTTCTTGGCACAACAGTGCGCATAAAGCACTAGGGCGAAGAGCGCGAGCGTCTAGGTAGAGAGCGTCATTATACCTCTTTAATTTGTCGAGAGCGCGCTTACAAGGTCGTGATGCCATTTTCCGCTTTCCAGGACGTGCATGTTTGAGCATTTTTTGAGCGTTGAGTTTCTCAGTATAAAGCTCTAAAGAGCCAAAACCGCGCAGCTGACCAACTGCGATCAACATTTTCCGTAGTCCATGCCAAGATTTTTTCCATACGAACCTCTGAGAGCAGGAGTTTCTGCCTCGTGGGACGGTACTCATACACTTTCGCTTCAGCTAATCTGCGTCTTATGGTGTTTATACTAACGTGAGGTCCCGGTTTATATACTAACTGCTTAGACTTTTTAAGTACTTTGGCAGCAGCTGAGTATGAAAGATGTGGTCCGCGTGCATGGGTCATGCACAAAAAAACTGCTTCGAAACGTTTAGCGTAGATAGCACTCATAGCTTAATGTTGTGTAATATCCGACACTTCGAACAAGACTGAAACGAATCGGTATAGTTGCGCCGTAGCCCTTCGAACGTATAGCCAGGACACAGGAAAAAGAAATAAAAATCTTTGAAAATTTCTGAGTAAACGTGTACCTTTCCTTGCAGAACAGACTGTATAAATAAAATGAAAAAATCTAAAAGAATGCAAGAAAATTGAAAAAAAAATGCATGGTAAATTGAAGAGAATTCAAAAGAATTCCAAAGCATTGGAACAAAAAATTCGTATCATTCATACCAAATTTTCTATCCCTGATATATGTACTGAAACAATAATCCTTCTATTCGTACGGAACTTTTGGTACACATTTCAAGGTAAGTGAAAAAAATAGAAACAATTCTAAAGCATTAAGAAAAATTATAATTATTTTAAAGGAGAATTTTTTTTGAAAAATTCTAGCCGAATTTACAAAAATTTCAAAGAATGCAAAAGCATTCAAACCAAGAATTCGCCTCAAAAATAGGGAGATATTTGAGTAGGAGTAGGGCATGGCCGGCCCCTTTGGTACGGATGGCTCAGGGTAAATGATGTTGTGTCAATCACACAGGAATATTGAAATATAGTACAACTAATCATTTGTGTTTGCCACAACCAGGATTTTTATTGACAGAACCGCATGTGGTTGTGGAATAGTTGTACCATATTTTACTATTTATATGGATGGCATAACCATAGAGTTTTTCTCAGTAAATAAATCAGTTTTAAGTAGTAAATTTTGAAGAAGGACATTTCAAATTCATAAAGATAAGTATCTAAAATATAAGAAAGGTAAAATTTAGCAAACTTCTATCATAAATACACAAATAACTATTTAGTAATTTGTAACTATAAAATTTCAAGATGCGATACATTTGAAATTTTAGACATAATATTGATATTTATTCAAAATCCCGTAAAATTTTGTAAAATCCTTTTAATTTTTTTGAAAAAGAATCCCAAGAATCGAATATATTAATATATTTACATTTCTTTAATTTTCATATAATTTCTGTTTCAGTTGACTCTAACTTCTCTCTGCAGAGGCGGTAATGACATATCTGAAGAGACAAGAAGAAACTTTGAAAGCTGGTTACAACAGCAGCACTTGGCCCTTGGAATGAATCATTTGATCCCACCTCCAAATCATCAAACCCAAAGTCCCCAACCTGATGGAACTGGTCCGATGGGGCCTACAAGTCACATAGGCCCTCCACATCCTGCCCTTCTTCCATATTCCCATAAAACTCGAATGCGAACTAGCTTCGACCCAGAACTGGAACTTCCTAGGCTTCAACGCTGGTTTAGTGAAAATCAGCATCCCACTCGTCCTCAGATTCAACATTATGTCACAGAGTTGAATTCTTTGGAATCCAGACGAGGAAGAAAAGCACTAGATGTTCACAATGTCGTTTATTGGTTTAAAAATGCGAGAGCTGCTCAGAAAAGGGCTGAAACTAGGGGTGTTAATGGCTATAGCCCACCTGGTCTTAGTCCAAGAGGGGCTAGTATGATCAGCGAAGATTGCTCTGATGATGAAGACGATTCCAGGCATCATCAGGTAAGACAAATCAAATTTAGACATTATAAGTTATTCATTCATTATTTATTTTGCAATGCTTTGTTAACGATTTTTGGACTCTTACTCTCATTTTCAATCAACCCGCTTAGCGTGCACATTCTCATCACACGTCGCGCTACACGCTCCGTGTTGCACGCTTCGCGCGATTGTGCTATATATGTAGTTGTATTATAAATAGTTTAGTTTTAAATGAAGGAGAAAACTAATTTTCTTAAAGTTATATCGATCTTAAGGAACACATTCTCATTAGAGCTTATTTGAGCTTATTTGGCACAAAATTTTAATTTTCGATTATTCAAGAAAATTGAAAAAAAATTATAACGCGTATCGTTTACTTCAATATAAAGTAACATTTTTCACCTCTGAATTTTTTTCATAACGTTCGTTATGTATACTTAAAATTTTCATTTTCGTTTTTTTTTAATTTTTGAAATGTTATAAGTTTAGTAGTACTTTTTGAGTACTACTAATATCAGTACATAGAATTTGTAAGTTTTAAAAAAAGTTGATTTCCAAAATAGCTGGCTAACAAACTTGACCTTTATATTAGGACACTAAAAGAGTATACCAATATCAAATTGAAAATTTCTAAAATTAAAGAGAATATTCTATAAGGTACGCTTATTTGGTCCTAAATTTTTATTAAAATAAAAAAAATGTTCTAAATAAGTTTTTACATTCTCCTCAGAGAATATACTAGATTTATGTAAAATTTAACCCCCCCCCCCACCTCCCATTTTTTGACAAATGTCCACGTTTTGTGTCCTCCTGAATATGAAAAACATATTTTTACCAATGTGTCTGGCTGTGTGTGTTTGTGTGTAATACACACTCATTAAGCAGGCGGATTTTTCATTTTTGTAAACGTAAATATAATATAATTACATTTAAGAGCGTAGTATTGTCAGTAAATAAATAAATACATATAATTATTACAGTGTAATTAAGAAAGAAATGAAATTTGTCTCTTCTTTTTGTTTCAGTTAGCATCCCCTCCAACATATCCTTCAGGAAGTCCTCCCGTTGGACCATTGTCCTTGACAACTCGGCCGGAGGATCAACAGCCATCTTTGACACCATCTTCTGTGAAACAGGAGGACGGAAGAGCATCCTCTGGTTCTGAGGACGACGAAGCTAGTCCAACAGGTCCACTACCACCAGGATTCCCTTTATTACCCAGTCCTATGTTCAGTCAAGGTGTCATGTATATGTCTCATTATCTCACTCCTCGTGGACCTCCGGGATGTCCAACGAATTTGCTCGACGAGAGGAGAAAGCGGAACCGGACATTCATCGATCCCGTCACGGAAGTCCCGAAACTCGAGACGTGGTTCACGCACAATACTCATCCTAGCCATGCGGTACTTATTAATTATATTCTATTAATTATTATTAATTATTACCATTAGCGAGATTATTCACTTCATCAAATATTTCATCAGAAATGAAGCAAAAAAAAATGTCCCCTTGATTTTCTTGGAACCTAATAATACTTTTCAATCAAAATTTTGAATTTCGAGATAGTTCAAAGATTTTAAGTGATCTTAAGCTGTGCCATTTTAAAAAGGATATAGCACTTCCAATAATTCAAAGAATTTTCAAAAAATTCAAGAAATTTCGATGATTTTGAAAAATATATTAGCAAATTTCAACCGATCTTAATTGATTTCAAAAGATTCTAGAGAAATATAATTAAATAATGCATGCCATTTTTACATACCTCATTCTCAATTTCAAGCGATTTCAAAGACCTAATTAGGTGACTTTTACTGAATTTGTGGGATTTTGAAAGAATTCCGATGACTGTATAAAGAATGCAAGTTATTTTTTAAAATATAAAGCAATTTCAAATGACTTCAAATGATTTGAGAAAATTATAAATAATTCAAGTAATTTAAAAATATTTTAATCTAAACTTCAAGAAATTTCAAGAGATTTAAATGATTTTAGGAAATTTCAAGTGAAAATATAAGTGGACTTTAATTATTTAAAGGACTTTGAGGGATTTTAAGAGCTTTATATAATATTAAGGAATTCTAAAAAATGTTCATAGGATTTTAGGTAAGTTCAGGAGATTTTAAAGAACTTAATACATTGTCAAAGTATTTAAAAGATACCAAAGATTTCCAAAAGATCCAGGAGATTTCAAAAGCTTTTGAAATATTTTTAAATCTTTTA
>JAUESI010000003.1:4339101-4350356 GCA_032275145.1 Synergus laeviventris | reverse complement strand
AGTATTTAAAAGATACCAAAGATTTCCAAAAGATCCAGGAGATTTCAAAAGCTTTTGAAATATTTTTAAATCTTTTAAAATCTCAAAAACTTAGTTGAAATCGCTTGAAATCTTTAAAATTAGTCGAAATTTATTCAAATCTTTGAAATATTTAAATATATAGTTTACTCTAAAAAGTCAAGTCGTGGATTCCTCGTATTTTCTCTGTATTCATTTGATTAAACTTTTCAAACAATTTTTGTTTTTCTCCTAGAAACTCCTTTAACTCTAATTTACTATAATTCCAATTTTCTCTAAATATTACTTTGAAAAAATGATGGAAAAAAATGGTCAAATCTGTAGAGAGAGAGAATGACTCAAATCTCCATCTCATATAAAAACTTTCATTGTATAAATTCGCAAAAATTGATTGTTTGATGAGTCCTTAAATAGAGGTCAGTTTCACGATAGCAAAGCTTCGTAATTGAAATTTCAAATTCCCACAAAGCATCGTGATAATAGCATCATATAGATAGCCTCCAATCTAAAGGTTCTTATTGTCATGCTTCTCCATTGAGTTCTCTAGTCTAAAAAGTTCTATAAAATTCACCTTTAAAGAAAAAATCTCTCTTTTTCCGAAAAACGATAGTAAGTTCAATTCTTGCTATTCGGAAACCAATCTCGATTAAAGGACCTGACAAATAGTTCATTTCTGCGAATTTACCATGAAATTTTAGAAATGAGGTGGAGATTAGAGTCATTCTACAGCAATTTTGATTTAAACGCTTCGAGAGCCCCAAGCGTGTTGGATATTGACTCTAAGATCAAAACGCAATCTTTTCATACAGAAGAAAAAAATGTCCAATTTACCATAAATACTTTTTTTTAAAATATAAGTCTTCGGAAAATGTTTAAATTAATTAATATGAAGAAATTTTCGGAAGTGTTGAATTAAAAAATGATTTCGTTTTAATTAGACATTTTCTTCTACTTTAAACTTAATTTTTTTTTTATTTATTTCTTTTAATTGTGTTATATATATGGTACAGAGCGAAAAAAGCTTTAAGTTTTGAGGTGTGGGCTATTATCGAACACCCTTAATTTTTAAATACCTACTAAATTCTAAGTAACATATTTTTAATAATTGTTTGTGTTTCCTTTCTTAATTGCAGTTAATCCTGAAGTATACAGAAGAACTGAACAGAATGCCGTATCGACAAAAGTTTCCTCGTCTTGAGACAAAGAATGTGCAATTTTGGTTCAAAAATCGTAGAGCCAAGTGCAAGCGTTTAAAAATGGCACTTTTCGATGGAGAATCGCCTCAGTCTCATCCATATCACGCAGAGTAGATTGCTCATATCCCGTGTAAATATCGCTCTGATTACAAATAAATTCGTAATAATAAAGTTCCATACTCAGACCAAAAATACACTTCACACAGTACATACACTGACAAAAGTACATAATTATATGGGAAATACATATTACATACGTGATTACACTCAGCATTAGACAAGCGACATGTTACATAAAATACATTAAGCGCTTATTAAGTCATATGTCCGTTGATTATTATTAAAGTCTGTGTAATTATTTTTTAAGTAGTAATATATTATTATTATTATTAAAATTATTATGTTTTGCTATGAGTGTAAATACGAGAATGTCGAATAAGCTGTACGCCACTGTAGAGTCTATAATATAATATGAAATGAATATTTTTCTTCTTTATTACTATCTGCATCCTATATTATTTTTCTAATTCACATGTTTCTTAATCTCATGTTCGTGATGTTTGCTTCCTCATAGAGGAAGCTTTATGTAGTCATTATATTTCCTAATATTTTTAAGATGGATAAATTGATGAAATTTTTAGGGTATATTTTCACCAATAATATCTCAAAAAATGTGTGCCCAATAATTTTTCAAAATATTGAATTTTAAGATTTTTATGTACATTTATAATTTTTGAAAAATTCATTTTTAGACTATATGGTAAGTTCTCAAATAATCAAAATTCAATGCTGTTATAAAAAGAAAAAAGATTCCTTGTGTCCAGAAGAATCGCTTGCCCTATAAATATAATAGATTTCATTTAAGAAGTAAAAAAGTTATGGTAATTTCTAAATTTGAAAAATTAATTTTTCAATTATAACTTTTTTAATTATTAAAATTCAAATCTTATGCAAGAAAAAAAGGATTCCTTGTGTCGAGATAAATTGATTAACATACATGTTATGAATAATTGTAATTTTCAAAAAGTCATTTTTCGACTCTAATTTTTCAAATCATCAAAATTCAAAGCTTACGTAAGGAAATGGAAATAAGATTCCTTTTGTCGAAACGAATCGATTGACATGTAAGATGTAAATGTCTAATGTAAATGTAAATGTGTATATACCAACATTCTAAACAAGTTTCAAGTCGTGTGTGTGGATGGATGTCGTCACTATAACTTAAATGGATATCGTCGTCAGATTATTTACAAATTTAAACTTTCAAATTGACATTCAATTGATTGATATTTAGTCAATCTGATTGAAATTTTTTTTTTTAACACCGTTTAAATATGCACGTTTTGTTTCATATAGATACAAATCCCTTTGAATTAAAAAATTTCTGTTCGATTGTTACCAAGATAATAATTATAGTAAAATATTAGTAATGTGCAGGTATATTTCATTTAAAAAATTTAAGAATAAGGACTATTTTCTTCTACGAGTATTTTCATAAAATGCTGTCTCATTAACTTAGCATCCACAGAATAATTTAAATTTGAAGGATTTTCGACTAAATTTTGTTTCAATTTTTCAATAAAAATATTTTCTTTAAAAATATTATGAATATCTTTTTCAAAAATTATCATTACTATTTTCTATTAATTTTTTGAATTTAGGATATCTTTTAGGGATGTATTTTTTTCAGGATCATGTAAGTTATCGTAAAAAATGATGTCCCAGTAAAGACTGTCGTATGTATATATGTAACATCTTATCACCAAAATAAATGCAACGCCAATGTGCACTTGTTACTAATCCACCAATAATTTGAATATCTTTAGTTCCATCAGGTTCAATCCCTAGAATGTTTTGTATAGAGGGGGTCCTCCCACCACCTATAAGACCTATGCACTTCCCGGGAATGTACGATCGAGCAAAAAAAAGAAACAGAAAACTCCTCTGACAAAATTTGATCTGGGCCTTAGTTTGGGCACAGTAAAGTTTCAAAGTTGAGCATAATGAACATTTATAAATAATTTGCATTATCTTATCTAATTCTAAGCCACCTAGCTAACAATTTACGTCCCAACGCTCGTTTTATAATAGAATTATATAATTTCTGTAATTTTTCCTTTACATGAATATTATTTTGTTCGTGATAAAGCTCTTTATCGTCTATACAAATAATCTTATTATTTTCACAGATCTATGTTTTTCCGATCCTGTAGTAAAACTATTTATATTTTGATTTGTAAAAATTTTGGAATTTTCTTCTTGATTTTCGTATGAAATTCATATAAATACAGGTTTATGATCCGAAAAAGAAGTTTCATGTGTTCTTGATGAATAATTTTCAATTTCATTAGAAATTAAGATAATAGCAATAATTGTGAGTGTTATAATTAGTTGTTGAAATTCTTTCCTTTAATCCTCTTTTATATCCCTTATTAGTCAAATAATTCTCTAAAACTCCATTTTTGTGAAAACAATCAAAATTAAAATCACCTATAATAACTTTTTTTTTGTTATAAGAATTTTCAATAATTTCTTTTAAATTATCGGTAAACATTTTTTTTGATGCACTGGGTAATTTATAACCACTTATTATGTCCAAATCCTCAACTGTTAAATTAAATACCATATTTGTTGTTATCATATATTTGATATCAATTTTTAAAATTAACTTATATGGCAAACCAGCACATTGAACTCTTAGACTTTTACTTTTACTTACTCACTTTCATTAATTTTTCTTTCCATGTACATATTAACCAATTTATTTGCAGAATACAATTTAATTGCTTTGTTTGGAACATACTTTTCATTTCTTATTCTTTATGAAATAACAAATATATCATCAGAATATGTTAACTGAACATATTAAAATTATTCCTAAAGTTTATTTTGTGCTATAATAGTTAAAGCAGAACTATTTAATGTAGAATAAACGGGTTTTTCAATAACAAGAGGTAATTGGTGCAGCTCTCCCACTAATATTACGGAAACGGCATCAAAAATATATCATTAACACCTTGAATTTTTGTCTCAATCTAGTATCAACCCTTACCCATGTAGGCTACCAATCATGGAAATTTCATCTGTTATTATTAATTGTACATCATTAATGGAAGTTTTTAAATTTGAAAACTATTTAGAATGTGCATTCTAATAATTCTTTGTTTTGAATTTAATTCGTCCATAATTTGCATTATTTCTATTTTTCATTAAAAATTGGTACAATTATTCTTCCTTTCTTATTGTCTTTATATTAATCACTATCATAATTCCCATTATTAGATTGCTCAAAAATATCAACCTTAAAATCACTATTATATAATTTATTTTGTAATACGTTTTCGTCATCATCGTTACTTACAACTGCTTCTGCTTCAGCAATAGTTTTTTCAATTTCATCATTCCCAAAAACATTAAATTTTTTACGATTTCTTTCAATTAATGATAAATTTTGATTATACTTCTCTTCAACATTAAAATTCTCAATTTCTTTTTCTTCATTTCTCCAAGGCAAAAACAATCAAATTTATTGTCTAAAATAGTTTATCGGATCTTGAATCAACTTATACTTTCTATATCTTAACATTTTCTTTTTAACTCTCTTTTTACTACAATTTTCTTCGCCGAAATCATCATCACTATTTTATTTCTCTTCATTAGTATATTTTTAAATATGTTGCAAAGTCTGATTAGACACATATTTTGCAAAAATATTTCTCGACTAGCATATTTATCAAATATATTTGAATGATATACATCAGTACAATCGTCTTTTAATTTATCTAAATCTTTTTTTCTTTTTAAAATTCGAACTTCTTGTGCAATAGTTAATATGTTGACGTAAATGTCAGATCTAATAAATTTAAATAAAGACAATGATAAAGCATGATAGGCAGCTTCTTGCCTATAGATAATACGTTACTATTAATAAAAACATTAGCAATGTTTCTTAATTTTTGTTTCAAATCAATATTACTGTTTTCAATATCATTTGCGGCACTAATTATATTTTCATATTTGATTCCATTAAATTTAAGAGTCATCTTATCATACGGACTATACATATATATATATATAGAACAAATGTACATTTTCTTAAACTGTGTAAATGTACTATCAGTTCGAATATATAAAATTCTACTAACAATTAGTCAGTTTTTACTAATTCGGATTAAAGAGTGTAAATTAAGAATTAAATTTATTTATTATCAAAATATTGGAAATATGCAAAGTTCATTTTAAACTGTTAACGTTTTTGAAATCCAACGACTTTATAGACGTTCCTTATTAGTGCCTGCTATTCATTAAATATTTTTTAATTCAAGCGTAAAATATACATAATAATATAAAATGGCATAACATAATATAAAATGTATTTATGTTTTAAAATATACAAAAGTTTTATAAAGTTCAGTGCACCAAATAACAGCTAGGTAGAGATTTTGTTTTATATTTCCAATAATATTCACTAATATTAATGTTAAAATTCGACTCTACCCGCGAAACATAGGAACATCATTTAATTGTTTACTGTTTGAAAGAACTGATAGTACATTTACTCAGTTTAATAAAATGTACACGTTTTGTTCCATACTAATCTTCTCAATACTTTATATTCTTGGACCAATCTCATATGGTATGGTCCGTATGTAAGATGACCATATTCTTGATCCAAGAATTTTTTTCTTGAACCAAGTATTTCTTTTTTTCCGTGAATGAATTGATTCGTTTCGGATAGCATTCCCAACCTAAAAAAAAACTTTTGCTAAAAACTTTCAATTTTTCCATTCAAAATCAATCCAAACTTTAAATCAGAATTGATTTTTGAATTCAAATTAATTTAAAATAGAGATACGGAAAATTTGGAATGACTCGGAATAACAATTCGCTACGAATAAAATCGGATTAAAAGCGCGGACTGAATCGAATTCATTCGAATAGGATTTCTATCCGAAATTTTCATCAAGTTTACTTTTCTTTCTAATTTTTTGTTCGAAAGGAAACTTCGAATAGAATTTCTACAGAATTTTGAATAGAATTTACCGAAAATTACAGTCAGGAATTCGATCCGAATGAATAATTCGGAATTAAGATTTCGGTTATTCAGGATGATTCAGAAAAAAAACTTATTTCAAATTAATTCGAATTAAAAGTTCGGACAAGCTCGGTTCATTTGAATAGAATTTCTGTTCAAAATTTTCTTCAAGGTCATCATTCATTGAAAACTTTAACTTTTTTTTGTGATTTCGAAAATTTCGGATAAAAATTCTATCCGAATTAAGACGAGGCAATCCGACATGTATCTTCAGGGAAATTTCCAATCCAATTATTTTTCAATAAAATCTGGTTTTTTATTGAAATATAAATATCTATGCGATTATTGACTTAAAAAAATTTTCTGAATTATAGTAGATATTTGATACATATTATTTAAAAAATTATTTATTATATTATCATTGTAATTATTAAAGAATTTATCTATCAAAATGATTTTTACTTATTTTTTGGCAGTTTTCCAATGTTGGGAATTTTCTAGTGTCAGCGATTTTTTAACCTTCGATAATTTGTGTTAACTATTATTTCCTTTCATTCTGAATTTCAAATAAATAAAAATTCTGGAGGAATTTTGAACATAATTTTTGAAGAAATTAAAAAAATAATTTTGTTGTTTCGGAAATTTTAATTTTGGAAATTCAAATTTTCGAAAAATTGAATTTTCGGGTATTTTATTTCTCCAGGAAATTGAAATTTCGATAATTTTCGACTTTCATTTAAAAAAATTTTCGATAGGTAACACTATTTTTATTCGGAAAGTTGAAACTGGGGGAATTTGCATTTTTTAGAATTATAATTTTCGGGAATTATTTTTTCGGTATTTTTTCACATTTGGGATTTTAGTTCTTCCGCAAAGAGATATTGCACCCTTTTTCTGTCATATATCCCCTAAAAAAGGTATTTTGTTATTTTCTTACTTACTATAAATTATTTCCTTATCATATAAAACACATAGTTCTCTTATAAATGATAAGCCACTACTCATTTTTGTCTTAATTTTTATTTTGTAGTTTGAAATTAATCATAATCACGTCTCTCAGAATTCTGGAATTTACAGGAGACAAGAGGATGTTATCTCGCCCATTTTGAAGAGTATGAGTGGAGGGTGAGTATGCACAATGAATCTACAATCCAAGTGGAACCTACAATGTGATTTCTAAACATTGGTTCTCCACAAATACAGAGTCGCAGGAGAAGTCGCATAAAGCGGTTGTCCCTGGCAAAATCTATCTGCTAAGATAAGGCACTCGAGCTGCCACAAAGCAAACCCCAACTCAAATTTTACAATAGTCAATAATTTCTAAACATCGATGGAACTCGTATCTGATTTATTTGAACTTTCTAATCATTATCTGACTTATTTGAATAAAAATTATTTATCAAAAAATTCATTTATGTTTTATATTATATACTATATTAGAGCCGTTCTCTGGAAGTCGAAAAATGTCGTTTTGAGATAATTGCATTTTAAGATTGTACAGTACGAGTATTTGATGAGTGGTTATTTTTAGTTTAGCGTACTTTATTATGTCTCACTTAAAAGTTATAGTGTCCGATATTTAATTGCGACCGGTCGGAAAAAATTAAACATTTAATATTAATATATATCAGCCTATTAAGAGATTAATACTTAGGACATTTTAACGGTTACTCAACGCTAAGTAATCTGAAGGCTTCAATCTGTGAGCGACCCAACCGCACGCTCAAGAACAAGATGTGGCCACAATTTAGTTTGAGAAGTAACTACAAGTGGATAGAAATCTTACCCACTCTTGTCACCAAGTACAACGACACCAAACAACGAACAATAGGTATGAAACCCATAGATTTCACTGCTGAGGATGAAGAGGAATTGATGAAATGCTTCAAAGCACTACGTGAAATGGTCAGGAAGAAGCAACAATTGAGAGATGGTGACAAAGTTCGAGTCGCCCTGGGGAACTAAGGGTACTGCCGCTCGATGGGTCTGAACTCAGGAGCGATCCTTCCAGACAGAACCGGCCAAGCCACATGGAATATCGAAGGTGCGAGTCTTCAGGTTCCCAAGCCACGATGTGCATAACAGTCTCAAGGGCTGAATAGCACCAGGGTTACCAAATCTGCTGCTCGGCCCGATGCGCGGGCACTGTCGGAGACAAGGGCCGGCGTGTCGGGCTGTGCAGTGGAGGTGTTTCAAACGGTGGATCGGGAAACCTCGTCGCATCCCGATTATTAGAGATTCCACCCTAGTAATGCGTGGCTCTGCTAGGGTGGTTTATTATTTTCCTAGATACTCGTGGGATCAATATTGATTCATTAAATCCAAAAAATTCTAAAAAAGAAGGTATTAAACCAAAGGCTCCACAGAGTGACCGTCCTGATACTCGATATCCCCATGATTCCGAGGATCGTTCTGAGGCGCATGCAGTTTTAGGATCCAACCCTGAAGACGGAAAACTGGAAATTCCACACTGTGACAAGGGATCCCAGGATTTCAAGAAGAGCAGACTGCCGCGAGCTGACTGGATCTTTACTTCTGAGGGCTGTGTTAGGGCCCTTAAAGCCTTAGATTTTAGATCCTATTGGGGGGGTTGAGAGAGTCACCATTAGGATGACTCAACAGGGCTCCGAAAGGGAACCTGAAGCGGAGGTGAATTCCCTGGCCTAGTCGCATCAATGCAATGGCTGGGTCGGACATTCCATTCACGCAGATTAATCTGGATCACAGAAAAAGTGCCTGCATGCATAGCCCGCAAAGGCATAGATGCTTTTTTGATGCCAAACATGTGCTCTAGGGACCTCGTCGTGATTAAGATGAGGATCAAAGGCAGATAGGGAGAGATGTTCGTAGCATCGGCCTACTTCCCAGACGATGCAACAACCGGACCTCCATCGCGTGAGGTGGAGGAGCTAGTAGAGCATTGCTACAATAAAGGAATTCCGCTACTCTTAGGATGCGATGCTAATGCACACCACATGGTGTCAGAAAGTGCGAACACCAATAATAGAGGCAGGGTTCTATTGGAATTTATAGCGGACAAAGATCTGGAGATCTTAAATCCAAACCAAAAACAGGAGGGAGTTTCTTGATTTGACGCTGTGTTCCGGAGGGCCCAGCTGAAAAGTAGAGGTTGGAACGTATCTGAAGAGGAATTTCATTCGGATCACAAGCATCTTGTTTTTTTTATGACGCTCTGGAAACCGGAGGTGGAACTGCAAAGAAACCCAAGGCGGACATATTGCGAAGCCTTTAAAGAAGAACTCCAAGCAAGACTTGAGGAATTTCCTACAAGGTATGGGACGTGTGATGAGCTGGAGCACGCTGCCATCTTTCTGCAAAGAGCTCTTATCACATTATTCGAGAATAACTGCCTTATTAGTGCAGTGGGCTCGGAAGGGGGGCACAATGGTGAAAGCCACCTGGACTGGGACTAAGAAGCTGTACAACAGGGCATAGAAGACTAAATTGGCTTCCGACTAGGAACGATACAGAGAGGGCCAGAGGGAATATAAAAATAAGGTCCAAAGATATAGGATGGAGGGATGGAGTGATTTTTGTATGGCGCCGAATAACATTTCTCAGACAGCATATACTGCGGCTACCCTTGAGAAAAATATACAGGGCAAGTATTGCACTGGCACACGTGCCAATGGCATGGAGTTGCAGAAGAGTGGTAATTCTTCCTAAACCGGAAAGGGGGCCAACGCGGCTGCCAAAGATTTCAGACTGTTCAGCTTGACATCTTTCATACTGAAAGATATGGAAAAGCTGGTCGAAAGTTATATCCGGGAAAGGGTATTACCAAACAGACCACTACACTGGTGAAAAAAGGAGCGACAGACTGACCGATTGGCCCGGAACCTATTCTAGGCCTCGGAACATATTCTGCAACAACACAACAAATACTGGGCTCAGGTTAAAGGATGCAGACCGGCTAAGACCATCCTGGGCGACTGCCATAGGCTGAACATGGCCAGCACCATTCTAAACTGGCCCAAAGACTCGGTAAGGATAATGATGCAGATGGTCACAGGGCACGGACATTTGAATTACTATAAGCACAAGATGGGGCTGGTAGACAGCACCACTTATAGGAAATATAGCAGGGATGATGAGATGTCACTGCACATACTGTGTCAATGCCCAGCTCTGACGGGGATTAGACTACAAACTCTGGGAGCAGCTATGCTGAACCTAGAGGAACTAAGGGACCAGTCGGCCGCCGACATTTTGGGCTTCGTAAAGAGTACATAAATGGAGGGCTAGACAGGACCTGAGGCTTTAGGCTAAAGGAGTCTTATTGACCTGCACGCCGAGAGGGACTTCCTAGTTGGGGAGGCTCTTAGCTCGCATTCACATTACATCACATTACGTTACAAGCAGAATCACGTCTTCGAAACGCTCGCGCTGGTGGATTCAACGAACATAAACTCCTCAAAGTTAATCATCCAGACATTTACCTTGTGGAGAATGTAATCAAAAAACGTGGAAATAAAGTGTTTGTAATATGGTTGGGCTTTTATAGTACCTACAACAGCTGAATAGACAATTCAGACGTTTAGTCAACTCTGTGCATTTTAACATTAACTCTACGCAATGTTAAGTTAACTTTGAGCAATATTAAATTAACATTAAACTAATGTTAAGTTACCTTTGAGCTAATGTTATGTACCATATTATACGCTTAAACTTATTAGATGTAAGGTTTTGATAAATAAAAGGAAGAAATTCATATGTATATTGGTGACTTATTCAATTCAATCCCTATCACTTGTGACGTTGCAATTTTTGCAAGTCACAAACATAGAGTTTGTAAAATTAAATTCATTTTTTTTAATGAAAATATAGCTCTGGAAGTTGCAGGGTTCTCCTGGATTGGAAATGGTTAATTTAAGTTTATTTAAGATAATATTAATTGTATTGTTATTTTCCTACCTATTCCGTTATCCTGCCTAATCCTAGACCTATCCTGTATTATCCTGATTAATTTATGAGTTTGGAAGGAC
>JAUESI010000003.1:4298617-4313639 GCA_032275145.1 Synergus laeviventris | reverse complement strand
GTGAGGCTTGAAAATTATTGGAAAGTATCGCAAAGAATTGAAAGTGTTTGGATCAGATTAAAAAGAATCGGAAAAGATTGTCGAGGTTTGAAATTGATTGAAATGGGTTAGAAAGGATTGGACAGGGAATTAACAGCTTGAATAGGATTCTAAAGCCGTCACGAGGATTAAAAATGATTGGATAGGATCTCATATAGTCTTCAAGCCATGAAATTTCATTGAAAATCAGTTACTCGTTATTCTCTATTTTAATTATTGTAAAATTCCTGAGAATCGGTACTGAAATTCAGTTGTATTTCACAAATGCAACCAATCAAAACAAACTAGTGTTTGACTACTTAAATAAGTCACTGATTCAAGTTTAGATATGTAGTTTGAAAATTGAAGCAATACGATGAAAATAGAGAAGCACTGAAAACTTGTTTTAAATAATTAGTAAAAATTAACCCAAATTGAATTGGAAAGCTAGGTGGGTATCTTTTTCCCTCTGTTGCATAATAAAATAGGGTACATCATAAAAATAGATTAGTTGGAAAGATTAAAATAGATAATATGTATTTCACTCGGTTCCAACAATGAGAGAACAATAAATGGGGCTAATGAGGATTTCTGATACAAGGGACAAACGGTGATCCTACTAAGGAAGTATTTGTCCTGGCGTTTATAACATGCGTAACAAACATTTGCTTTAAAAGAAGGCAACCAAGCGCTTATAACCGGGAACATTTTGTTTGACGATTTGATCAAAACTTTCCTTTTGACGAGTGAAACCCTCGTGGGGACGCGACCCGCCACAGCTTTTATCCGCTATCAATTGAGTCGCCCCCTCGGAGAGCAGCCCTTCTAGTCTTCGCGAAACCTTATCCTTTCTCGGATCCGTCGACGGTTCTCTGTTTCGATATTTATGGCTTTCTGTTGTATATTACGTATGTAGACTCAATCCGCTCTTATCACGGTCGATACATTTGGAATTACACCAGTGTTAGGTCTTTTGTCCGGGTCATAAATTATTCTTATTTAGATATATACTGAAGTCCGACTATAGACCTTAAATCTATACAAAACTTTAAAATTTTCAATAAAATTTCACAGTCGTTTTAAATTCTTTAAATCTGCTAAAACCCTTTATAACATATTTTGTAGAATAAGTTCCTCAAATGCTTATTGAACTTTATTCATTTTTTAGACAGAGGTTCTTTTTCTTTAACATGGTGACTTAAAAAATTCTGCTCTCTTGGTGAAATTTTGAACTATTTCGTTCTGTTGGTCAAAAATGACTAGTAAACGAACTTATTCTTTATTTATATACCTTAAATATGTATGCCTAAGCGCAATCCAATGTGATAATTCGTTCGAAAGTTGTGGTATCCACAGACAATAGACGAACCATTTTAATTTCCTCACTCAGATTGTCTCAAAACGTGGATCTTTGATAAAAATTAGGAAAGTTAATTTTCACATAAAACCAATACGTTCTCATATGATGAAAATGAAAAAAAGGTTAATTCTAACGCTAGTAACGCTTAATTATTAAGGTATACAGTTTTCAATTAAAGTACTTATCCCCTCTAGTTTATTGAGATAGTAATAATTAGAAAGATAGGCATATGGTATACTCGCGTCGTCTGCAAGTTAGTGAGTTCATTCGCGTCTATAAAATATCAACACCGGAACTACCTATAAGAGGTAGGTTTTCGCATCTCGTGGCTTATTTTAGTATCTGTGTATGTTTGATATTGTAGGTGTTCGTGTATAGTATAAGCTTCTCTCGTGCTGCGCAAGGCAATACAGATTTATGTAAGTATTTAGCACAGGCTCTTTGCTTTATCGCAAGCGGCCCAGCCAAGACGTCCTCCTTTTAATACCCAACCTATTCGACGAATTCTAGGAAAAAAAATATATTTTTTCCTTTCGAGATATTCACTACTTAGAGTTTACAAGAAATTAAAATTGCAACGCTAGAATTAAACAACGCTCTAAATATTTGTATTTTCAATGATCATCTGATTGTAAAAAATAAGACAGTGAAACTAACATTATACCATTAACTTGATACTAAAAGCCGGTTTCACCAATTCTGATTAAACACAGAAGTTAGGGTGTATACCTAATAACCAAACTCGCCCTGTTCAGTGGTGTAATAGACATTTTTCCTATATATATATAGTACATCGTGGGCAAGGTAATGGTCCAATTTCAAAGGAAACAGGAAGCAAGTAATAAGTCGCGTGTTATATGTCATATGTCATAGATCACAGGTCATAGGTCACCGGGCACGAGTCATTAGATACATAGTCGTAGGTCATTATTCAAACGTTACAAAGGGCCAATGATCAAAGGTCAAGGGTAAAAAGTCATAGTTGTAGGTTACTGCAGTTCGAGTTTGTAGGTCACCGGTCAAAGTTCGTAAGTCATATCGGATCATATCTAAAATCGTAGATCATGGGATACAAGTCACGATCACGGTGTCATAGAATATTTTTTTGGGTCGGAGGTGAAATTAAAGCCATAGGTTATGGATCACAGATCAGAAATAATAAGTTAGAGAGCATAGGTAACTATCGGAGGTCATAGGCTAGTGTTCAGAAGTCAATGGATTGTTTTCAGAAAAAGATAAGACGTCACGCGTTAGAGGTCATACTTTTGGTTTTGAAGGTCCTAAATTATAGATCAAATGACACAAGTCATATAGTCATGTAAGAAAGCATAGCTCACAGGTCGCAGGTCACAGGACACGATGCATAGATATTTTTAGAGCTCGTAGGTCGTCGGGCAAAGTTCATAGTCATATAGATTACGCATAGATCAGAATTAATAAATAAAATGTCAGAGTTACTGGTCGTTAGTCATTGGTTATAGGTCATAAGTCACGAGGCATAGTCAGGGATCATAGGTCTGTGGACTGGACATTGGTCATAGGTGAGGGGTGATGAGTCATAGTCATAGGTCAGAGGTCGTAGATTATGATGCATAGGTCACGAATCATAGGTTATCTTTGGAGTACGTAGGTCACGGTCATACATAAAGGAATATATTTCAGTAGTCTGAGGTCCTGAGATGTAGGACACTGGTCAAGGATCACATTGTGACGTGAGATTTTTAATTATTATTAATATTGAGGACGCTCGAAGGATGTTGTTTTTATGTAAGCTTGTTCGACTCACAATTATTTTTATGTAGGATCTTTACTGCCGCATCCCTAAACGGGTTGCTACATATCTTAAATTATAAAAAGAAAATGCAATAATATATGTATTACAGAAATGTAATTTAAACAATTTATTATATTAAGAGAATATAAATATACATATATGATATTTCTGTGATTAACGCATCAATTATAAATATATATGGAACATATCGCTAACCCAGTTTATTCACTTGCTTACTAACAGCTGATGAAAGGATGGAGTGTAATCCTGTCACGTAATCCTACACGCGTCTATTGATCGCGATTTATAAGTTAATAATCATCCATTAGAGGTCATACATACATAATTGAGCAATGTTCAAAGATCAAGAAAACTTACAAAAATAATAAAAATAATAATCAGAAGAAAGGTGAAAAATCCATCATAGAACAAACATGACCTCAAAAAGAAAGTAACAAGAATATGTTCGTAATATCTTGATCCCCGTGCACTTTCTAAATCATGTCTCGAGGATATATATATTAGATCAAAAGAGCAGGATTGACTCGTCGTATGCCACGGAGACAACTAGACAAGGAAGGATTGTGTTTGGTGAAGCGTAAGAGAGCTAAAAGCCATTGCCATCGTATCAACCACTTCGAGGTCACCTTCCTCTTTCAGTTTTCTTCTACTTATTCCTTTTCCTATCGGTCCTGACTTAAGTCGTATGGAATTCTTTTCAGCCCTTCAGAAACGAGAACTAATCAATGTCTTGGAAAAGACTTTCCTCAAATTCGTCAAAGGTAAGACAACGTAAGGCTAATACAATCTTTCGAAATGCGAAGCTCATGCAATTGATACAAGCTTTATTAGGGGAATCTCTTTTCCTGGTGCACATCTTTCTCTATATTACCTTCCATATTTCATTTAATCAAACATTTTTAACCTGACAAAGAAAAGTTTAAGATTATCTATTATAACATACTTATTATTTTACTAATTAGTGTTTTCAACCTATTTTTTGCTGAGATTTTCCACACATTTTTTCGACCCCCTTTTCCTACCATGTTTTCAAACTCCCTTTTTTCAACTCTCTTTTTCTACCACATTTTTCAAACTTTTGTTGTCACCTCTTTTCCACCTCTTTTAATTCTTATCCCGTATTTCTAACTCCTTTCAGACTCCCATTTTCTATCTTTCTTTTACATTATTCTTTTTACACTCCTTTTCAAAACCTCCAATTTTAATTCTTTTCCTAACCTGCTTTTTCCAATTCCCTTCCAAACTCTTTTTCTCTGTTTTACCATCAGCTTTTCTAATTTTCTATTACAAAATTCTGTTTTCACCTCTTTCTCTAATCCCCCTTTTCTAACTCCTTTTCCTATCTTCTTCTCCACTCTCCTCACTGACTTTCTTTTACTTCTAATTTTTCCACAAAACACTTGTTACAGTTCCAACATCCCCTTTAAACATTTTTCCCCTCCCGAAAGTTCTTTGCCAACCTATTTTCTAACCTCTTTCCTACCTATTTCCAATAATTCCTCTTTTCTAACTCCTTTTTCTACATAGCTTTTCCAACACTCTCTTTCGACTTCATTTTCGCATCTCTTTTTTCAGCCGCGTTTTTCCGCGTCCTTTTCCCATTTGCTGTTCCAAATCTCTTTTACTATTCCTTATCACGAAACCCCTTTCCTACCCCCTTCTTCTACCCCTTTTTACAACTTTTTTATCCATCCTCTATTCTCACTTGGAAATAATTGAAAACAGTTGGTAAGGATTTAAGGATTTAAAAAGATTCAAAGTTGTGTGAAAAGGAATGTAAACGTTTGAAAAGACTTGAAATTAAGAGGGAAGGATTTGAAAGGATTATCGAGGATTGAAAAGTATTTCATACGATTTCAAGGAATTCAGATTGGTTGAAAAGAAATTTAAACGATCTTTGAAAACAATATTTAACGTACTGGAAAGGATTGTAAATGTTTGGAAATGATTGGAGAGATTTCGAAATAAATGTTAAGGAATTGGAAGGGATTGCAAATAATTGCCAAATAATTGAAATTAATTGGAGAGAATTGAAAGTGATTGCATAAGAATGAATGGGTTGAGATGAATTGGAAAGGATTAGAAAAAAATTAATTAGGATTGAAAAGAATCGGGAAGGATTGGAAAGGATTTAGAAAAAAATCTTATTCGAAAGCAATTTTGGGTTAGAGTTTCTTATGTCCAATATGCATCATACAATACGTATAGTAGATTCTAATACACCTACGAAAGCCGAAAAGACTAAATAATAAAAATGAATTGTCGCTGAATGAAACCATATCCGTGATATTTTTCGAAATCCCCTCAGATAGTAATCACGGGATGAATTATTACGAAAATTACCGGATCATGGAGGACAGAGGATATATAATATAAAATCAGAAAATGCCATCAGAATTAGTTTGAGGACGACGAGAAGATAACTGGGACAATCCAGGGACGTAAGTTGCACCCCGAAGGAAACCTCAACTCCGATTTCGAGGCGAGCTAAGCAGGAGCACGTCGTCCTCGGTGGGTACGGGTTAAGTATGAGTTAAGTCCTTAGTATTAAGATGCCGAGGAAGAAACGAACGGAGACCTAGAGGCGGCCACCGGGTGGTGATCTATGGCGGGATTACCGTAGGCGGTATTTCTTCATAACCGTTTCTCCAGGTCGTTCCTTCTTTCGTCTCTTCCTGCTCCTCTTCCTCTAATTCTTCAGGATTTCCGAAGTCGCTGCTACCAACTAACTAAAGGAAGCAAGCTCTCGCCTGGCTACCAGAACTCCTCCTACACCACAATCACTCCCCCTCTGACTCCCATCCGTCCCCTGACCTCCTAGTCCTCCCACACTCCCATCATCCACGTTCTATTTCTTACTTTTTATTCTTCTGCTTCAACGATCGGCTCCGACCTGTATCTCCCTACGTCGGTACGTATACACCCTGCCAACGCGCGCTCAGCTACGCGGGGGGTTGTATCTTAATAACATTCATGAGCTCAGATATACCCGCCAGATTTATTGCCCCAGCACCCATGGATTCCGCCAAGACCCTACACGACCCATCCTTTACTACTGCTGCGAAGATTTTCTTTTCTCAGTCAACGTCAACGAATATGTACTAAGAATGTTGTTATTATTTTTCACTGTAGCGCGTGGGAAACATTGCATGGGCTATAGGGTTGTTACACAATTCTAGATAAAATCATTTTTTAATGCATCATTTTAATCAAAACTCAACGGGCATTGATGGAAGCTAACGAAACTTATGACAAACAGATTAGGCTCACGGTCTGGTGTCAGTTTATGAAGTCAAAATTACTTTTGCACAATATTTTTTGAATTCTATTTCCGACGTGTATCTAACCAAAACAAAACATCGGCACTCAGCAGAGAAAAACATATTCGAGAATCACTGTGACACATAAGGTGTGATTGATGGACAATCCGACCCCTTTGACGTCAGAGGAGCCTTCCAATCAAAAACATTATAGAAAATTCTTCAAAATTAAATTAAAAATACTTAACAATATGCAACAAATATTTTATGGACATATTTAAAATTAGAATTTTATGAACTATAAGATCCATTCTTTGTAAAACTGATATCTATCTTTGGAAACAACCCTAATATTGATAATATTCAAATAATAGAAAGAGATACAAAATATTACCACACATGACTCCTACTTGAAATTCAACAATGTTAGGACGCTGACAAAAAGTTTTTTTTGAATTTCATAGTAATTGCCTTTGGTTACAAATAATTTGGAAAAGTTTTCAGCAATTTTAAAGGTTTTAATGAGGTTGTAGGGGATGATATGCAATTTCAAGAGATTTTACGAAAATATTATACAATTTCACAATACCTCTTGGGATTTTAAGTAATTTTAAAGACTTTTGTAGGATTTCTAATGATATCAATTATCGAAGGGATTTTATGAAATTTAATTCTTTTCGATTTTACGAGATTTCGAGAGATTTAAGGGATTTAACGAAAGTTATTGGGATTTCGTAGAATTCTAATGAATTTCAAGCGGATTGACAAGATTTTTTTGGATATTTAGTAATTTTAAGGATTCAACAAGATTTCGCGGTTGCAAGTAATTCTAACAGATTTAATGAAATTTTGTGGGAGTTTACATATTTTTAAGGAATATCAAGTGGTTTTTTTTTAATTTAAATGAATCTCACAAGATTTTATTGGATTTCAAAGGAATATTACGAGACTTATTGGGATTTTATAAAATATTAAGGAATTTAACGGGATTTTTTATTAATTTTAAGTAATTTTACGGAAATTATTAGGATATTATATTATGGAATTTTAAGATCTTTTATAGGTTTCAACGAGATTTCATGGCATTTTAAGAAATTTAAAAGAATTCTAATGAATTTCAACGTTTCAGAAGAGATTTCCTTGGATGTTCCGAAATCTTGATATTCTTTAAAACTATTTTAAATCCCACAAAATCTCTTTAAACCCCTTAATTTAACTTAATGAGAATTTGTAGAATCTTAAAGAAATTTTAAGGAATATCACGTGATTATAATCAACAATTAAAATACCTTTTAAGAATAGTCATTAATAGTGTTTAAAATAAATTTTTCGTTTAAAGTTGAAGTACATTGAATGAATAATTTCCAATATCGAAATTATTTAACGTTCTAAAGTTTCCAGTACTCACTTTAAAGGCGTTGGTCCCCATGTGTGTGTTCTCGTGTAAAAAAAATGAGTACGTGGAGTAGGAAACTTGGGGAAGCTGTTGGTTAATGTACATTAAAAGTGGGAGCTCTTTGAAGACGCTCATTTTCGATGCCTATTCTAACAAACCCATTAACGAGGGTGATGATTTATACTCTGAATGATTGAAATATACCTGCGTTAAACGCACGACGCACACAAATTTATTGACGCAAACATGACCAGTGAAGGTTTGTACATTTTCGATAGTTTCCTAATTGAGGCATAAAGGACTTAAGACAAAACCTAGTAGTTGAAGGTATTTTATAGTTTGAATGGCTACAAATGTAGACGAGATTCTAAAAATTGTTTCTAGAGGCATGACGGAAATTCTGTAGATTATTCTATTGAAGGACAAACTTTAGAATATGATATAAATTAAGAAGAATTTTATTTGGTGAGAAAGTCTCAGTAAATATGATAGTAAAGCAATGGTAATGCAACAAAAATGTAAAACATTATACTAATTGTGCGACTATAGGACGCAATATACTGTACAATAAAAGTGCGGTAGTTTTTTTAGAAATCGAAATCACAATTAAACATTCATACTCTGAAAACAATCTAATAATAATTTTTTTTATAACGTACAACAGATGTAGTACTTATTTAGTTTAAAAAATAATAGGGAAAAATTTGTTATAAATATATGTATAAGTATATGATTTTAGGAAAATTGGTTGAGTTTTTAAGATTCATATCATGAAACTGTTATTCCTATAAAACAGAAATATTATTATAAATATTGCGATAAGAGCACCAGTTATAGACGGTGCTCTTATCCTATATCAGAAAATATACAATTAAAAAAAAAGGTAAAAACTTGCGCGAAAGCTCACGTTCGTTTTCATATTTGAAAATAGATATCGTAAGTTACATAAAATAGTTAATACAGCAACTTTGTTGCCATCTCTCAGATAAAAAAAGAAGAAACCTTTTTGTCGAACTTATGAAGTTTTTTGAAATAAACTTTATGATTTTGTGAAATAAATTTTTCGACAGTTTTCGAGAAAGAAAAAAAGTTAAAATATATCGAAATCAGAAAGAAGAAGATAAATATCTATATTCGAAATTAGAAATCTATCTACATTATCTATCTAAATTATCTATTGATGTATATATAATTAGTTTATAAAGTAAGTATCACACTTTAAAGAAATTTAAAGTATCATCAAATAAAATTTTAAAACAAAGGAAGACTGATTTATTTAAAGAGGAAAATTAGATTTAAATTAATTCATATTTTTTACGCAAAGTAGTTCGGTCTCACATTATAGAAAACATATCGCGTTTTTAATGAGATAATGAATCTTTTGATAGAAAATAATCATTATAAACAATTATAAATAATTATAAATAATATTAAATGTTATTTTATTGAAATCCTCTTTATTATTATTATTATTATGTTTGTCAGAGCACTTAGCCATTAAGCCTTTGTACTCTATCCCCTTTGCTTAACCAACTGAAGGTTACTGTCGATATTGACAAGTCCTACAGAAGACCAGGATCTGCGTTGCCGTCAGTTCCCTTGTCCTGTCCGGCGAAAAATCCGCCTCCTCGAGCAGAGCATGCCTGTAGCATGCCAATACGTCGCAGTGACATAGGAAGTGGATGGAATCGTCTTTATCCGCCTCACATCTCTCGCATACCGGTGTTGTACATTTACCCATAATGTGCCTATGAGCTTCCCTGTCACTTTCTATTTTTTTGATTTTCGATCCATTCGTTAGTACGGTTAATCCCCTCCTGAAAAGGCATGCGCATGCCAACTTCTTGCTCTTGGGGGTCGCAAAACCTAGTGCCCTCCTTCGCAAGCCTATCAGCCCCTTCGTTGCCCTTCCACGCAGCATGACCCGGTTTCCAGGTAAGATGAAGCTGGTTATTTCGCGTAATCCCTTGGAGGTTTGCTTGAGTTTCCTCCAGTAGCTTAGACAAGCCTTCCTCTGTGCCCAATACTTTTAGTGTCGCCTGACTGTCAGTGCAGATCCACAGGACTTCGCCTGTGTTTCATGGTGACATAATTCACACCCTGCTCCGTCTTTGACCTGTCCATGAACCAAATGATCCCATGTTTGGACCAAAGCCTTCCTCCCAATCTCCTCTTTTTGGAATGTGGACCTTAAATCTGGCCACATCCACCAACTGGGTATTTATCCTATCCTGTTATATAGACCAGATCCCCGCATTCACACATTCTCTTCAGCTCCTTGTGTAAATAACCAACCCACCATTCTCCCACATAGCAGAGTCTATATGCAGTCTATATGTCTATTTCGTCGCAGGTAGTCTTACGTAATGTCCGCTACTTCCAGACAAGTCCCGCGAACGTCAGTCTGGACACTATAATGGCTCGATAGATCCACATCAGTTGTCGTGAGCCGAGTCCCTATATCGCTCCAATAGCTGCTTTACACTACCAGAAGGTAACCTGCGCCTTGTGACATTTTCCCAGTAGATGGTTATGCCAGTTGAGTCTCTTATCCAATATAACTCCTAGATATTTGACCTCTTCGGTATAGGGCACCACCAAATTTACAATCGATATATCCACTAGTCTTTTAAGTTTATATTTCCCAGTGAATACATCAACTGCCGTCTTGTCCATTATCACTATCCTAACTGTGAGCTCAGTTTAATCGATTTCTATCGGACTGCCGTACCTAATCTGAAGGCTCCCCAGCCTTCATCGGAGCTCATCTCTGAATTAGCTTCAGTCCGTGCTTCTTGGGTTCCTAGACCACTCAATCTTTAGTTTCTCTCCTACCAGAGTGGCTCTTAAAAGTCTATGGTCTGACAGTGTGGGATCATCGGAAACTCTCCATTCCCCAACCCTTGCTCTCAATCTCGGATGGCATAACGTAAGATCCAGGACCTCTCGTCTGTTCACCGTAACAAACGTTGGCTCAGAACCCTCGTTGAGGAGTTCGAGATTTTCCCCTATTAGTATTCTATGTATAATATATATATAATAGGTATTCTATTAGGTATTCCTCCCCGCTTTGGTTGTCATCAGTCAAGCCCCATATCAAGCAGTGTGCTTTAGCACCACATCCGATCACGCATGCACTGGAATTTTCTCCAAAAGCATAAACCTTCTCCGCGGGCTTAAGACCTCGGATGAAACTCTCGTAGCACGGCGGTTCTTGCAATAGCCGAAAGGCTGGGCTTGTTTACACTATAGACATGTACCTCATCAGAATTGCCGAGACGCGTTTGCTGTGGTGCACGTTTAATTGGAAAATCTCCGTTCTCGTCATAGCAATTTTGACTATCACGAATCGCATTGATTATTATTCGACTAGGCACATCTAGTCCTTTGGAAGAGACAGTTTCTCTCGTGCCCAGGTGAGCCTTAAAGTTCCTGACCTTGATCATCTCAAAAGATTTGACGTCGACGCCAAGAACTAGCAGGCTAAAGTTAGCCTCAAAGTTCTTCACCTTGTGGACCTCCCAGTTCCTGGTATGAAGGCCAGTATTCTGCAAACTTTGCAGCTGCTTGCTTGCCTCCCTCTGCGGAGGTTGTACTCAAGGCGAACAGTTTTCCAGTTTCCTAAAGAGTCAAGGAATTTTCCATTCCTTACACCGTCTTGTGTCTGTAAGAAAAATTATTGAAGTGGTATGTTTGACACTCGACATTTGTTTTTGTCGGCATTTGTAAAAGCTCGCGGTCTTCACCAGTGTTTCGTTGTTCGCTGCAAGGTCTCAAAATATTTATTTTCTCATAAAAAAACGCGATGTATTTGGTAATATGAGCCGTATTCTAGAAAAACAACTTAATTCGCTTTAGGTGGTTTTTAAAATTGATGAGTTATTATATCCTTGCGCGCCTCTATTATGTGCATGTGAAGTTTCAAGCAATATCGTGGCAATCCGAATGCACAGTGGGACCAAATCCCGAAAAGCTGACCAAAACTATAAGATGTTCCTAAAATGGGCCAAATTTTCTTACTCAGGCGTTTTTGGGGATGCTGATTACGAATCCGGTCTCAAAAATTTTAAAAACAAAATGATGGCTCCATATGGCGGACGGGTATGCTAAATCAATTTTTGCTTCTTTTCAAAATAGTGTAAGGAGGTTCTCGAGGTCGCTGATTGCAAATCCAGTATCAAAAATTTCAAAAAGAAAATGGCGGATCCAATTTGAAAATTCAAAAAAAAAGAACAAAAATAAAAAATTTTAACCAAATAACGCACGTTATGAAAAAAAGTTGAGAAATTAAAAATTGTCCTTTTTAATGCTGTACAAGATAGGCGTAATCATATTTTTTTTTATTTTCTTGAAAAGTCGAAAATTCAAATTTTGAGCCAAATGAGATCTGATGAGAATGTGTTCCTTAAGGTCAATAGAACCCTAAGTAAATTATTTTTCTTCTTCATTTAAAACTAAACTAATTATAATATAACTATATAGCAGCGATAAAGGTGGGTAAGCAAGTGCAAGCGCGCGAAGCGTGAATTCGGACCGCGATCCATGTCATGAGAATGTGCATGTTAAGCTGGCCGATTATTATTATTATTATTTTCATGACTTTTACAAGATTTTAAGGAATTTAAACAATTTTCTTGAGATATTCAGAAGTTTTAAGAAATTTTACCAAACTTTGTTGAATTTTAAGGAATTTCAAGATTTGACGAAATTTAAGGGGTAATAGGTACGACACTGTTACCATATATAGAGAGAAAATCGCAGGAACCACATTTTTAAATCAATATTATTCACAAACCACTAACACTTTAGTGAAAAAAACGGCTACTACTTCAGTTCAAAATAAAACGAATTTTTCACAGTCACTACGAATTTCGCGATCTGTTGCGGTAAAATTTCATATTTTGCCAGAAAAAAAAAAATTTCTGTCATAGAAGAAAGGTAGCATCAGCTTAAATATAAACGCGCAAGAAATTGGTCGCCCCGTATTGGTCACCCTACGTACTGTACATTGGATAATTCTTACATGACAGGAGTTTTAAACTTTTATGGAAAAATATGACATTTTACCACATCAAATCGCGAAATTCGAAGTAAACATGAAAAATTAATTTTATTTTGTGCTGAAGTAGTAGCCGCTTTTTTCGCTTAAAAATTGGTGTTCTATAAAAAATAATGATTTACAAGTGTTTTTCTGAGATTTTCTCTTTCATTCTCGCAATTCGGCGCTCTGTCTGCATTTCTAGATTATGGAAAATGATTATTTTCTGATGAAACAATCATTTTTTCAAAAAAACGGGATAGGACATGTATTCATTTTGACACCTGGAGTATGATACACCCCGGATATTAGGTGAGTTTTCTTTCTTGTTCTCTTAAAAACCCTCGAAAAATTATATATGCGGTGACAGTGCCGTACCTAGTCGGGCTTTAGCATGTAAAAAATCATTAGTCCGATTTTCCAATACTTTTAAAGGGGTTTCATGAGATTTATTGATATTTAAAGGAATTTGAAGGGATTTTACGGTTCAACAACTATTTACATCTTTTTACTCGTAAATGTATATTTAATTTTTATAGCGTTAAAATATTAGGAGATAGAAACTCAAAATGGCAGTCTATTGGCTACGTGTAGTAGTGGCACAAATATAAGGAGAAAAAAGTCTGTGGAATAAAAGGTTGAAAAAAGCGACGAAATAAAATTATTTATTTTTCAAAGGTCATCGTTTTGAAAATTGATATTACCTTCATATCATTCAGTGATTTAATATTTGTTTCTAATTTCTCTATTGAACCTACATCGAATTTATAATATTCCACTGGAAACATAGAATAAATACAGTCTTTCGAACTCTTTCGGGCCTCTTCGGATATCTTCAAGCATTTTTAGGACTATTCGGACCTCTTCGAGCATCTTCAAGTGTGCAGTTATTACAAAAAAAGCCCGAGAGAGAGCGTGCAGTGACTCAAAGTGTTCACTGTGGAACATATGCGGTAAGACAGCGTTGACTATAAATAAATGTTATAGAGCGATATCTGTACAGAGTTTACAGTGTACCTATACAAATATAAATAGATATCCATATAGTTTTCATGATCGATTAAGTCTAGACCTATTTACTTATTATTATAGGATAAGACACAAGTCGACATCGTGCAAATATATAGGTCCTTTATTAATTGGCAGGCAGGACACTTTGAAAGACAGGAGTGGTTGAGGACCACGTTCTCCCTTTGATGTCCCGGCAGTGGTCCATTTCATACGGTAGTCTTAATTAATTAATTGGAAGGGTGGTTCGCGGGGTTCGATAGTTTCAAAACGAAAAGATTCTTTTTGAAACTATCGAAACCTGCAAACCACTAATTACTTTATATTTAGGAGAGGTCACTTTTTGCTTCCCTAAATAAAAAATACTTTTCAAATATTATCAAACACTGGAGACTACGATCACAATTTCCTTTCAAGAATAAAATAAATAATTAAGGTCATGTACCAGTTATTCGATCCCTAATTTATCGGATTTTTTTCTGTATTGCCTTTTTTACATTTATTAAAGGCATGTGTTATGTTACCTACCATATTAGCACATTTAGATTACTCGGACTTTTTTCTACAATTTTTATTTTTTAAAAATAATAGTGCACAGCCGTCAATAACGTGAACACAGACGGTTGTGCGTTGTTATTTTTTTAAACAAGTAAAAATTGTAAAAAAAAACCCGAGTTATCTAAATGTGCTTAGTATATGATGAGAATGAAAGATTTCTAAGAATGAAAACATACTAACCTACGTTTATCTGATCCTAAATTTTTATTAAAACAAAAATAATTCCAAAATATTTTTTTATAAATGTCAGGGTATATGTGCTAGTAAACTAGAGATCAGATAACTTAGATGTGTAAAAGAGGGTGGCTCAAAAATGCATTGAAAGAAATTATTTAATTTTTGACAGTCTCGATCCCCCCAATTTGATTCTATGTAGTATAAATAGGCCGGTTCGGGAACAGTTCGGCGTAGTTACAGGCGTCACCGCTAAATGGCGCCACATTACTATGAATGTAACGAATGTAGAAATTATGCGCAGCAAACCTATTTGAATTTAAGTTTTAGTAAAATTTAATTTTAATATTTTATTTTTTGAAGTCGATCTTGAGGCTGGTTCTCCACTGTCGAAGCCTGAGAGCTTCCTCACCTG
>JAUESI010000003.1:4243368-4253799 GCA_032275145.1 Synergus laeviventris | reverse complement strand
AATTCTGAAAAATTCTTCTAATCTTTTAAAAATCTTGAAAAATTCCTTGAAATCTATTAAAATCTCTAAAAGTTCCTGTAATCTTTTTAAAATCATTAAAATTTCTTTTAGAATATTACGAATTTAATATATGCTCTTAAAATTCCTGAAGATTATGTGCAATTAAAAATTTACAGAAACCTTTTTAAATTTCTAAGAATCCGATTTAATCTGTGAAATAACTTTAATACTCCTCGAAATTTTTTACGAAATTTCTTAAAATCATTAAAATCTCTTGAAGTCCTTCAAATTCTAATAAATCTTTTGAAAATTCTTGGATTTCCTGAAAATACAATATAATTTCTTTTAATATTAGAAAAAGCCTTCATATCTCTTCATATTTTTAAAAATCCTTACAAAATCCTTGAAATCTATATTGAAATCTCCGGAAATTTCATATAATCCTTTCAAAACCGATAAAATTTCTTTTAAATTATTAGAAACATTTATGCTTTTAAAATTCGAGAAAATCTGATGTACTCTCTTAAAATCATTTAAAGTTCTTATAAATTTCATGAAATCCCTTCAAATTACTGACAATCGTAAAAAAAATAATATTATAGTAAAAAAAATTGTATAAAATAGTTCTTTCTTTATCATTGACAATGATTTCTTTGATTTCGTAAAAAGAAAATATTAAGGAAATATCAATGTTTAGAAAAGCATTTTGTAGATTTTGTTTACATACAATTTCACAAAAATCCTTCCCGGCATTCAAGATATTTTCTCCGAGTGACCCCTTTCCCGATGAAATGCGAGTTTCGAGAAAAAAGAAATCATGATCGCGTTCAAGTTTTGCGGAACGGAAAAGCGAACGTCGATCTTTGAACTTTGAACACCTTTTCACAAAAGTCAACTGGACAGATTTGCGATTCACGAACGCAATCTTAAGACACCGCACCGCACCGTCAGACGTCCAGCTTCGGCGTCTTCTTTTGCCGACTGATTCTATACATAGCAAGCAACTTTCGGCATGCTATTTGCACTATTTTGCATACTATTCACAAATGGCGACAAACTTTGACGTCAGCCCGATTCTACGAGCATATTAGCATCAAATAAAAGACGCGTAATGGGATATTTAAAAATCATGAGACATTGATATAACATCACGAAATAATAAAGAAATATTTCAAAAATAATAGTACTCTCTCTCTCTCTCTCTCTCTCTCTCTCTCTATGCGAGATAATAAATATACCAAAAAAAAAATTCTAAATGCATGAGTTTTTTAATTTTCTAAATCCAAATTTATAGAACTATATAATTTCCGAATTATAACAATTAACGACTTATAAAAATGGGACATTTTTTGTATGGAAAACCAAAAACCCAAATATGGAAAAATACCGAAAAAATAATTCGGATCCATAAAAATAGGATTATGAAAATGTTAATTAACGAAATTTAAATATATACTGAAAATACATATTGACAAAAGTTGAAATATACATAAATTTCAAAGTTCAGAAATTTAATTTTTCCAAATTTGGTTATTTTATATTTACGGGTATATTTAAATGTTCTTATTGAACATTTTCAGTAATATTGTTTTCATTCGAAATTTTGAAATTTCGGGACTTAGCATCTTTCTAGAATTATTTTTTCGGTATTTTTACACATTCGAAATTTTGGTGCCCCAAAAAAGCCGAAAAATAAATATCGACTACAAAATTCACGAAAAACGAAAATAAATTAAAGTTAATCGAATCTTAAAAATTAAGATTCACACAATTAATGAATTATTAAAATAACAAATTCACACTATTTAAATTTGCCGAATTGTAAAATTTTCAAAAATGATTGATTTATAGTCAATTGTTTTTATTTGCTTTGTTATTTTGAATGTCATTACATACATTTTTTATAAATATTTAAAAATATTTTCAAATATATTTCAAATATAATATAATATAAATGAATATTTGAATATAACATTGTTATTAATAAAGTTTTTAATCAGTAGAAGATAATTTTCTGTGAGTTTCGGTTATTTAAAAATTTAGAGAACTTTTCGTTAGACTCCTTCTGTAATCCCTAATAATTTTCGTAAAGTTTAAAATAAATCGATTAATTTTTTTCACTATCCGCATCATATAATCTTCTTAATTTTTATTGCAATGTAAGTATTTACATTTTCGGTTTGATTTTCTCAAATTAAAAATCTGAAAAGATTATTATTAAAAACGAGACTTATCATGCACATCAAGAAAAATGATTTACATTCAGGATTTTTTTAAAGCTCTCAAGATATTAATAACATAAATTTTTAAGAATCAGAATTTTTTTGCAATTTAATCTAACCGGAAAAGAATGTTTCATAAAAATTGTGTCGCGTTGGCAAGATATATTAATTACTGCTTACTTAATTTATTGAACGAGATCCTCGTGAGGAATTTTAAGATTTAGAACGAATGTTAATTTCAATAATACGGAGTTTTAAATTATTTTTCTTAAATAGTTTGAAAAATATTTAAGTCTGTATAAAATGATCTCTGGGTTGACAATTTTTTGAGTAGATTCGTGTGACTTTAAGGGGCTTTAAGAGATTCGAGAGACTTGAGGGGCCGTTACACCAAAACACTTCAAGGGACTTTAATATGGACTTCAATTGCCTTCAGGAGACTCTAAGAGTTATGAAAACCCTTTACAGACATATACGAAACACAAGAATAATTCATCAGACTCCAGGAACTTCAGGTTCATTTAGGGAACCACAGAAGCCTTTAAAAAATTAAAAAGGCTTCTAGAATGTTTAATGGACTTATGAAGATTTTTGAGAACGTCAGAAAGCTCAGAGAGACTTCAGGAAAGTCAAGAGCCATTAAGAGACTTCTCAGGGCTTTAATAGGCTTTAGAAGGCTTGAAGGAGTTTCAGGAGGCTGTAAGAGATAAGAAAATATTTTATCAAATTTCAAGAGTCTTCAAGAGACTTCAAGAGACTTCAAGGAGCTGAAGGAAACACAAAAGGACCTCAAAAGTCTTTAAAAAAACAAAAAGACTTCAAGAGACTTCAAGGGACTTTTAAAAAGTTCCTGAGACTTCAGAATCCTTTAAAACAGACTGAAAGACTTGAGAAGCTTATAAAAGACATGAGTAGATTTATATGAGACTTTCATAGACATTCAGGGAACCACAGAAATATTTAGATAATGTAAGAGACTTCTAGGAAACTCAATGGACTTGGGAAGACTTTTGAGAACATCGATATCCTCAGAGAGACTTCAAGTAGTCGCAGAAATCACTGGAAGACTTCAAATACTTCAGGAAGATTCTAGGAACTTCGCATTTCAATTTTAACTCATTTTACAATTTTCAAAAATTCTCTTAAAAATTAAATTATATACTATTAACAAAAAAAATACAATACAATTTCTTTAAATATTGAGATAGAAATATATTTTTGAAAGATTAAGTAATAATTCGAAATAATAATATCTCGCTTGAGTTCATAAATAAAGTAATTGAGTGTTAGGGTTAGGGGTAAGTTTAATTTTATGTTCAGTCACGTTAATCTCGTCATGTAAATTTCTTAACAAGGAACTACAATCTGTTCAAGTGCTATTTCTAAATTTTATGGATTTTTTTTCATGATTTTTCAGTCATATATTTTTTATTTTTATTATAGTTCCCTTAAACTCAACTTTGCAATTTCTATTCATACATAGAGGAAAAGTAATTCTTAAATACCTTACGAAAAGGTGTTTTTTTCCTTCTAAATGAAGCTCCTCATGAAAAAAGTATTTTGCAATGCAATATGTAAACTTCAACTCTATATTTATGTACATAAATTTATGAGATTTAAAAACATTGAAAATATCATTAGAATTTGCTTGACAAGTTACTCTTGTTTTTATTTCCACATATTATCAAAATAAAATTAATAGACTCTTTGTGAAATTAACAATACTAATAATAATAATAATAAAAATAAGTTTTAAGTTTATAATTTTATTCCATTCACCAATCTTTTAACGATTTGACCTCGATTTCTCAATTAAAATTGAAATGGTAAATGATAAAAGTATGTCGTTGTTTGTTGAGATATTCAGCGTCATTTTTAATTTTGAATATTTTTAATGTATTATTAAATATTTATTAATTGATTAATTGATTAACTGTTTAAAAAATAAATTTAAATTAGGGCGTTCTTCATATGAATGAAAAAATCTGCGCGGAAATGAAAAATAAACTCGACCAACGAAAGAGAACGAAATACGTATAGGAACTCACTTTTCGTTTACTCAGATGTGGTTTCAGAAAGAACGCGGCTCCGGTAGCATCTGTAACATTTCAATGAAAGTGCACATGTGAAATCAGGTTTACATAATAAGCAAATATTATATATTAATGTGCGTACGCATAAAAATTTTGCAAAATGGACTTTCGCAGACATAGAAACTCGAGTTCCCGTTGAGAAATTTAATTATTATTTTCATAATATATTGTGTAATTTTTTAGACTTTTACTATTTATAGACATCTTGAAATTCGAGGCTAAATTGAAACAAATACTGAATTTCTATCAAAAGGAAGGCAACAGAAAATGTCATGGATACGATTTGATTGGCCTTCGGTATTGTCCTAAAATAAAGTTCAAGTTCGCGTTAGCTAGTCATTTTGGATAAAAATTCAAAAAGCTAGAGGATTTTTAAAGTTTTGTGGGCGCTTTTTTTTAAATTTACAAATTCTATGAATTCATAGTACTCAAAAATTCAAACGGTGTGTCTATATGAATTTTTTCGATAAAGAAAATGGTAAAATTTATAACATTTCGAAAATTAAAAAAAATACGAACGTAAAGTTAAATTTAAAACTAAACAATGCACGATATGAAAAAAAAGTGCAAAGATGAAAAATGTGGCTTTTCGAAATTTAAAAATTCAAATTTGGAGCGAAATAACACGAAATATAGAAAAAATGATAAGAAACATAATTATTGGCCTTAAAAAGATTTACAACTTCTTTCCTGGCCATTTTTTGGTAGAGAAAGCAGTTTTCGTTTTAATCGTGAAAAATGTTGTTAAAAAATAAAAAATAAAATTTTCCGACAAAAAACATGAAAATATTTTCAAAAAAATGATTAACTGTTAATACTGTTAAAAACGAAAATTTCAACAAAAAAAACTTACTTTTTAATAACAGAGTGTGCGTTAAAAAGAAAAAATTTTCAACTTATCCGAAATAACTTTAAATCTTTTATTAAGGTTTCAAGAGATTTTTCAATACAATTTTAATTTCAAATGAATAGAGCCGAGCAAATAAGGTTTATATCAAATATCAAGCGCGAAGCGCGAGTCCCTGATATGAGAATGTGTTCTTTAAGGTTGATAGAACCTTAAGTAAATTAGCACTCCTCTTCATTAAAACTAAAATAATCCAAACAAAAGTAGATTGTTTTGATGGGCTTCATTAATTTAATTAATCAATGTCCGATTCGGTTACGCCAGAAAACTTAAGGAGACTTTAATATGTTTTCAGAAGACACTAAAAGACTTTGGAAGACTTCAGACAGATTTAGGATACAGAAGACTCCATAAGACTTTATGAGATTTTACGACGCATCGTCAGGCTTTAATGGCATTTCAAGAAACTTCTGTTAGTTTCAGAAGACACCAAAGATTTCAAAGACACCGAAAGACTTCATGGAGGCACACGAGACATTCTGAGACTTCAGGTGATTTTAAAGGACTTGAAGATACTTTTTCTAGTTTCAGAAAACATCAAATTACTTGAAAGACTAAAAAAGACTCTAAAAGTCTTCATGAGACTTTGGAGGAATTCATGAAACTTCGGAGGACTTCAGGGTGTTTCAGAAGATATCAAAAGACTTCAGGGGCATTTTAGAGTTACCAGAAGACTTCGAAAAGACTTCAGAGAGATTCAAGAGCTTTATCAGGCACCAAAAAGGCCTCAAAGGCGTACAAGAGAAGCAACAAATGTAATGAGACTTCGTAGCACTTTAAAAGACACTAGAAGACTTCACAGGACTTCGTAAGACTTCGTAAGACTTCATTCAACTTCTAAAGTATCCTCGAAATACGAGATCACTTTTCTTTTCGGGAGATTTCAGGAAACTTCAGGAGACCTTAACATTTTTCAGGAAATGCCAGAAGAATTCATTAAATTTAGGGGATTTCGTGTTACTTTAAGAGACTTCAGGAGACTTCGGGCGGCTTCTGGAGACTTCAAGAGTACTTTCTTGGTTTCAGAAGTCTTGAAGAGACTTCAATAGACTTCAAGGAATTGAGAAAATTCAGGAGACTTATAAGCAGTTTAGAATATTTCAGAAGACTTCAAGACTTCGATCTAAATTGAATTAAATTTTAATGCAATACTTTTAATATTAGTATTTAAGGGCATGTGTTCCTTACCATATGACCTTGAGCACTTTGGATAACCCGGTTTCTTTTTTACAGTTTTTACTTTTTCAAAAAAATAATAGGGCACAGTCATCCGTGTTCCTGTCTTTCACGGCTGTGCATTATTATTTTTTTGAAAAAGTAAAAATTGTAGAAAAAAACCCAGGTTATCCAAATTTTCTCATATGGTAGTAACCCAATACTATAATATAATTCATAGTTAATTTAACGCCATAGGTGAATAAAAAAAATAATGAAAACACATTAGGAATACAAAAATATGAATTTGCAATTATAATGAGAATTAACACGCGTGCCGTGACTGGTGAATTTTATTATTCTATTAATAGTATAGTCCAACTCCTGCCCGATCTCATCACACATATCTTACTTGAACACCACCGCACGCGTGGAAAATATTTCATTCATAGATTGTCGTATTATTTGATATTCGGATTGAAATAATCTTTTTATATTTTATATTCGTTAATGTAACGTACGAAATATCTTAAAAATTCTTAAGTTCTCTTGATATCCCTGCAAATAAGAAAAAACCGTTAAATCTCTGAAATCATTACAAAATTGAAATCGTTTAAAATATTTTGCTATTCCCTAAAAAAATCCCACACAAATGTTCTAAAATCTCAAGAAATTTCACGAAATCTGTTCATACCTATCAAATTTCCGTAAAGTTAAACACGATAGCTTGAAAATTTTAAATCTCTTAAATTATCATGAAATCGCAACAAAAAATTTTTTTAAATCTATTGCAATTCCTCAAAAACACTTTATTTCTCCTAAAACACTTTAAACTCCTTGAACTATTTAAAAATTCTTTAAAGTTTAAAGTATTTTTAATAAGTCTCCTAAAATCCCATGAAATTCTATAGGAACACTATTAAAATCTTGTAAAATCCATAGAAATCTCTGGAAAATCTCTTTTTATCCGCTGAAATTCCTTAAAATCACTATAAACCTTTTGAAAACCCCTGACTTCATTAAAATCACTTAAATTTTCAGGAGATTCCTTAAAAATTACTAAGAATCACTGGAGATGATCTCTTGATATTTTTAAAATTCATTCAAAATCTCTTAAAATTTCTTAAAATATTTAAAATATGTGAAAATTACTTGAAATCTCTTACACTCTTGTGAACTCTTTCAAAAATCCTTTAAAATATCTTGAAATTTACTAAAATCAGTAAAATGACTTAAAACCTGCTGAGTATGTTTAAAAATATGCGCAATTTTGATGAATTTTCAATTTCCAATAATTTTTTTAAAAAGAATTACTTAATGTTGAACGCTTCAAATGAATATTAGAAATTGTTCGATACGAGAGTAGGTCAGTTTTAAATGTGAAACGTGGTTGAGAAAAGATGCATTTTGTTTACGAATTTCTCTTTCCTTCGATTAAAACGGTAATGGACTGGAAGCGATATACACAGATAGAATTACAAGAATTACTTTCCGCATTCTATAGACAAGTCAATCGAGTGCCGCGACATATCCGTCGGAGTGGATTAGAGAAGTTACAATTCGCACTCCAAAAACGATGAAACGAGTGCAGACGAGGATGACGACTTTGGTCAAAGAAGATTTTTTAGTGGTTCAAGATTAACGGTATCTCCAGCTTCTTGGTCCAGTTTATCACTTCCTTAAGACTGTAATGAGAGTACATTCAGTGTGATGAGCATCTTAATGGCCTTGCCTACCGAGCGGAAGTAGAGAGTGTTCATCTCATCTTTCCGAAGAAGAGATAAAGACGTCAATAAATTTATCTCGAGAGTTACTTCCAATAAGCAATCATAAAAAAGTATGATGTTACTATAAGTCTCGAAAATATCAAACACATTGTTGTAGAAATTATGATTAGTTTGAAAATTTCGCGAATTGTGTGAATGTACAGAATTTGAAAACTATCTTCAGATTATTTCCGTTGTCAACACGATTAGATTTAAAAATTATTGTATTGGGTATGTAATGTTGTATGTACTGACAGCTTTTTTAAAGTGATTTTATAGGACTTCAATGGATTTTCAAGAATTTTAAGGAATTTAATAAGACTTCACATGATTTTGAGTAAATTTAAGACATTTAAAAGAATTTTACGATGGAAATTTTAGAAACATTAAAGAATTTCACGATATTTCGAGGAATTTTATGAAATTTATTGTCATTTTAAAAAATTTTAAGGGCTTTCATGAGCCTATAAAGTAATTTAAAGGAATTTGAAGACATTTTTTGGAATTTTAAGTAATTTTAGAAACTTCTGTGAGATTCCATGGGATTTTAAATACTATTAAAGAATTTTACTATATGTTGTGGGATTTTAAGTAATTTCACAATATTTTTTGTAACATTAAGTAATTTTAAGGACTTTTAAGCAATTCAGGGTATTTTAGGGATTTCAAAATATGTTTAAGGATTTTTAAAGTTTCTAAGTAATTTTAAAAATCTTAAAAAATTTAAGAGATTTTATGTGACTTCACAAGGTTTTAAGACATTTGGAATGATTTTATAGAATAATTTCAAAGAGACTTTAAAGGATTTCACGAGATTTTAAACAATTTAACGGTATTTGAAAAACTTTCATCAAAGTTTTAAAATTTTGTAGAGATTTCACAGGATTTTAAATATTTCAAGACTACATTTGAACTGATTTAAGGACATTTTACGGGATTTTAATCGATTCCAAAGAGATTTCAAGAGATTTATTTCAAAAGATTTTGGACCTTATAGTTTTCGGTCTTTCGAACTTGTTTTGAGGATTCCTGGATTTTACTGGAATTTTCAACCAGTTTCAAGAGTTAAAAAACGATTAATTATGTTTATTTGTCTTTGAACTGTATTCATTCAATTTTAAATCATGTAATCAGAAGATGAATTTCGCAATAATTATACAGTTAGAATCAGCTCAAAGTTAATTTTTATTGAATTCAACGACCAAACCATTCATTGACAAATCCCGTAAATACCAATTTTATAACCTGAAGGAATCTCATTGTTCATTCTTATAACGGTGCAGCTCTCAACTTGACTTCCGCGTCCAAAGCCTTTAATTTCAAAGAAATTCAAATACGGTATTTCTTTTTCATTGGCAGAGTAACCAAAAACGCTCAAGTCACGCCCAGTTAATCGTCTTTGAAGTAACCGCTGAAACTGCATCCACTTACAAAAAATAGAGAGTTAAAAAGAATTAAATAAATAAAGTCACACCATAAGTGACATCATAACTCCAGCATAACTATAATAAAAATATCTCAAATACTTCAATACTCTCAATCATCAATTATTACCGAGTTATTCAGATCAATCAAAAACGGCAGCAGTAGCAATCCTCGAGAGTAAAAAAAAAATTGCGGCACTCGCAAAGTGATACAAAGAAAAGAAACGGTAACATTTAGGATGAAGAGGCGAGATCGATAAAAATCGACAAGTACCCATAAGTCAAGGAGAAAAAAATTACCTGCGATGAAGAAGTGACTTGCAAATTTTTCTAGGACGGCTACTACTATATACGAGTTAAAGAGTTTTTTTTTCTTTAACTCTGTTATTGCTGCTTCAATTTACAGTCCCAAAAATATGCGAAAACTATGAGACCTAAAGATAATTTCAAAAAATTTGTGGCCCATAAATAAGTCTTTAAATTTAAATGGAATGAAAAAGGCCCAAAAATAAGCTCATAAATGTAAGGCTATCAAATCACAAAATATTAATTCCAAAATCAGAATACCCCAAATAAAGTTCTAAAGTAAAGAGCCAAAAATTCTAGGAGCCATAACAAAATTAATGCAAAATATGTATCAATAAGGCCCAAAATATAAGCCCGAAAAATAAGGCCATACAATCAGGCCATGAATGTACGAAAATGTATGTCTCAAAAGCACAATACCCAAAAATAAGTCCCAAAATTTAAAGAAAAAATGTATATAAATTTTTGAAAGTGCCTATTGAGACTTTTTTTGATTAAATTTTGTATTGTACATTTTAAATTGAAACCACAAGGCCCAAACCATATGTTTAAAATATA
>JAUESI010000003.1:4230076-4240786 GCA_032275145.1 Synergus laeviventris | reverse complement strand
CTCATCAATCGGTCAAATGAAACATTTTTTTTTAAATATTGAAGGAAAATCTGTCGTAAACGTGTTGGACAAAATTTCAAAATTTTTTAAATACAATACGTGATTAGTTACATGGATCCGAAACAGGGGATGTTTGACCAAAATGTCAAAATTCTACCCCCTTTAACTCGGCAAGTTTTTGACCGATCTCGTTTAAATTTGGTGTGGTAACTAACTACCCAATAGGACAAAACTTTATGCATGTTTGAGCTCAATCGGATGACATCAGTTTCAAAAGTGGGTTCACTTGACACGAAATCCCCCATTATATGTAAAATTAACAAAATTCAAAAAATTTTGGAACAAAACTTGTATTAGTTTTTAGATTTTTTCATCATTACTAAAATACTCTTGCAGTAAAAAATAACGTTATTTTTTTTTACATTATATTTTTTAAATTCACGAGAAAAATGGATGGATCCGAGAAAAAGGAGTCTCGAAGGCTAGAGGGGATCTAAAGATATAGCGGGAAGATTCGAGGAATAGGGGCGTGTGCGATGGATATGGCCAGAATTGCCTCATATATGGGCAAGGGGAAAGTGCCCACGTCTGGAGACTCTTCTGCTTCCCTAGATCATAGATGTCGGGGAGTGCCCTTAAGTATCCAAGACCCTTAGGCTAAAATCCCCGAAAGTCACACCTCTAAGAGCTTTGTTGAAAGTAAAAGGATAGAAAGTCTATTTTTAAAAATCTTTTTCAATCTTCTGGGTTGAAAGATAAAGGACAAATGTATCCAAACGTAACCTTACATATTCATACCAATCTATTTCTATCTCTTTTTTAATCTAAAATAACCTCTTTTCTCTTTCCTTTTGAATCTCAGTCTTTTTCTATCTTTCTGTATCCTTCGCCTATCTTCGCCTATCCCCACCAAATTTTTTCTGTTTCTTTTGCAATAAACTGCCGCGTCTGTCTTTTTCAATCCATAACTTTTTATCCACATCTATCCTGCTTGCATAAGAATTTTAAATCTCTTCTAACATATATCTCTTCGAGTACCATATATTACCAAGTCTATCCATTTTAATCTTTATCTTTCTATCCATATCTATGGTATTTGAATCAGTTCAATTTTTTATCTTTCTCAAAAGAATAGGTACTACCAACTTTATTTTTTTCAATCCTTAATATCTTTCTATCAATATCTAATCTTTTAAAATCATTTCAATCTTTTTATATCACACAAGATCGAACGCGCGCTCCACGCGCGTATTTATACTTTATTTTTAAAATATTATAATTTATGATATTTTAGTTCTTCTTTCCTAACAATTTATAAATAATTTTTTCTTATATTTTATAAAATATATATAATTAATATACATCTTAATTATGTTTTAAAAAATAATTGTTGTTATTTTAAAAATTAACTACTTTTATAGTCGTATCGATGTTTAATTGTGGTTTCCTTTTTTTTTTAAATACCACATGTATAGTTGTACTGTATATTTGAAATATCGGATTAGTTAATTTTTCTCTTCAATATTACAGTAAAACTATAAATTTCGTGATTTTCTTTAGAAGGTGAAACGTCGCTTAAACATTCATACAACTCCTAGAGTAGTAAAGTTTTAGAAGAATATAATTATATATACCTGCTGTTTTTTTATAACGCAAAACGTATATATCAGTTTATCAATTTTCAAAATTAAAGAACTCATATAACTTCGTAAAAACAATTTTTTCTTAAAATCGGTTAAAAAAGATTTACCCGCGGAACGAAACCTTCATGAAAAGTAACACGTTTAACAATTTGTTTTTAGCTGAGAGATAGCAAGAAAGTTTCTATTTATGAAATCAAATGCGAGTTTTCGCGCGCGCGTTCAACTTTTTTTTAAATGCTATATTTTATGATATATTATTACTTTTTTTTCCATCAGACATAATACAAATTTTCATTTTAAAAAATTTCAGTTTTAGAGGAATAACATGAATGTTAAAAACTCAATCAATTAATTAATGATTAAATTAATTTATTAATTGGTCACAATAAAATAGTTAACTGTTTATTTGAAATATTACTATAAAAATTATTTTTAAATATATCACGATTTTTTATATATTTCGAGTTTAAACACACGTGATAGAATGATGATTATAACGAAACCAAATTCAAATGAGCGCGCGGAATTTCCGACCGGTCGATTGTCGAAAAGAACATGGAATATGGATATTGGATATAAATCTTGCGTTTCTCGCACGGTTCTGTTCATCTTGTAATAATTATAAATAAATAAGTAACACATTTTTTAGTGTGCCTATACGACGCGCAATTTGTTCGTTATAGCCTTCGCGCTTTGGAATATTTATAATCCTCGAGCTTCGATGTTTTATATTATTTTTGAAAATATTTTTTCATATCTCACGCTTTTTGGCGGAAAAATTTTATGTTTTATTTTTTAACAATATTTTTCACGATTAAAACGAAAATTACTTACTCTATGAAAGAATGGTCAAGGTTAAATTTTTTAGATTTTTTTAAGACCAATAGTTGCGTTTCTAATAATTTTGGCTACATCGCGTTATTTGGCTCTAAATTTGAAATTTCGATGCGGAAAGGTCGTATAAATATGGAAAAATACTGTAGCATAGGAACAGTTCCATGCGAGATAGGGGAAGTTCTGAGGGTTATTATAGCGCAGTCCCTTAGAACAGGAAGAGTTCCGAGGGATTTCATAATGTCCCGTGTGGTAGAAGGAATCTCTGGCATAGGGGCAGTATCTTACTATAAGGGATTGTCTTATATATAAGCCCTTATCCCTTATAAATAACCAACATCTCTAAAGGGTATGTGTTGAAGTGTGTGTATGAGGAAAGTGTGTGTTCCAAGGAATTTGGGATGGTGACAGAATTTTAGGATAGGATAAGTCCATTGGGATAGGGGTAGTTCCTTGAGATATGGGGAGCTCTGAGGGATTTAGGGATATCCCGTGATAGGGAGGAATCCTGAATGATATGGGGAAGTTGACGATAGGGGGAGATTTAAGCATCTCCCGTATACAGGGGAACACTCGTGGAAAGATTATGTTCCAAAAGGGGTTTGGGAAAGTTCCGCAGCATTTTGGAACAAGGAGATTCGTTAAATTATAGGGGGTTCCGTTAGAGAGAGAGAGAGAGAGAGAGAGAGAGAGAGAGAGAGAGAGAGAGAGAGAGAGAGAGTTTCTAGGCAAATGGGAAACCTCACTGAGGAGGGGGGGTTTTTTTTATAGGGACAGTTTCTGAGGGATTTAGAGAAGTCCCGTGAGACGAGAGGAGTCCTTTGAGATAGGGGAAGTCTTTTAGAATAATGTGAGTTCCTTAGAGTAGCGGAATTTCTTGGAATAGTGGAAATTCCTATGAATAAGGGAAGTTTCTTAGGTTATGGAAAGTTCGTTCGGATTGAAGGAGTTCCTTGGAATAAAAGATGTCATGGTTCTTTAGGGTACAGGCTGAGTGTAGAGTCCTGAGGGATTTAGGAAAGTTCTGTGGAAAGGGGAAGTTTTGGGCTACTGGAGGAGGTCTCTTGGGGTTGAGGGAGTTCCTAGGCGCAGAGGAAGTCCCATAGAATATGAGTGATTTTTTGAATATGATGGATAGTGCCTTGGAATCTGAGATTTTCTTGGATTTTGGGGAGTTTAAGGGGCTGGATAATAATGTAATTTTTGGAACCACGATAATAATTCCGTAATAAAATAAATAATATTAAAAATTTCATAAAACGTTGTAGCTACACTCAAATGGGAAATCTCCTTTTTCAATATTAACACGTGTCTACGGAGCACAAGAGGCCAAGGATTGAGTAGAGCGAAGAAAAACGATAGAGTGACTTGTAAGTTGCACTTATAGACAAGTCGATCGAGTACACACGCGTGACTTTCCAGCAGCGAATACGTAAATAGAACAAATGGAACACGTAAAGTATATAACACTTAGATCTCAGATCAACGGCCATGCTCCTTTGACTACATATGTAGCAATGTAGCATGCACCGAGATCAGACGACCTTTATATGAATGTGATCTTGTAATCTTTTGCCATTCAAACCAACGAATCAAGATTCTGCATACATATTTATGTATTACGAATCTCATCTTTTCAAGCACGTAGCCTTATTCGAATTCGGCTGAAGCCGGAAGTGACGACCCTAGAGCCGGATGTAACAACCAGGAAACGAAATATACCTTCGTAGGATTTTTAATTTTGGACTTTTATAGTATCGCTCGTAGAAACTTTAAGTTTATATAAGATGTTGGAATTTTTTTAAGATTGATATTTAAAATTAAATTTTAATTCATGATTAATTAATAATCATTTCTGACATAAAACATCTCAAATGTATATTTATTTTAAGTTTACGCAATAACACAATTTGTATATTTTAAATGCCGCCCATGGAGTTTAACATTTTTTTAATATATGTGTTTTGGCACGAAGACGAATTTGTGAAAACAAAAATTCCAAGTATTTTGCCATATTTTGCGTTGCAGTTAGGATAAATAATCTTAGATAAGGCAAATTTTTTGGTGCATTTTATTGTCGCAGCCATCTTATAATGTTTCATTTGTTGCTGTATTAATGAGTCTCTAAGTTGCATGTATAGCCACTTAACACTGCACAATATTCCGATAATAAACCAGAAAACTGATAGTTACATTGCAAGCCAGCAATCTCTCAATTTGCATTCCTTCGTTATAATTTAATTTTACGCAATGAAAGTCACTGTCGAGTGCAATTTGTGTAACATGCAATAATTTCGCTCTATCTATATATGTATAGTCGCACGTCCCCTGTGACATAACTGAATTCACGAGATTGAGTTGGCAATTTTCTATGAAAAAACATTTTTTTAATCGAAATTATATTGGAATTATAGTGGTATTCACAGTATCAATTTAAATCGCATTTAGGGAACACAAAAATAATAATTACATAAACCTGATTACTTTATAAAGAGCCTACAAAACATAAACTGATTCCGCAGCATCAAATACTATCAAAACAAGGGAAACAGGGAATAAAAGATAAATTAATTCTTTCGAATAAAATTCATAAATGTGGATGTATTGAATTCAATTTTCAACACCTTTTTAAAACAAAATTTATGTTACCCAAAAATAAATTAGTTTAATATGCAAAAAAAAATTCAATAATAAAAAGAAAATTTGCAATAAAAAATGAATTTTTAAGAGAATGGTTGAATTTTCAAACAAAAACTAAATATTTTAGTTTGAGAAAAATGAAAGGTTTTACAACTAAATATATATATATATATCTATATTTTAAATTTTACGAATTGAATATTTCAATTCTCGACAACTGTAAATTAATTCACTACTTGAATTTTAAATAAAAAATTAAATGGTTGGATTTTCAACAAAGAAAATTAGTTTTCTATCATACAGATTGATTTTCAACTAAATATTTGACTTTTAAACTAAAAAAGATCAATTTTCCACCAAAAAAATTAATTTTTAACAAACAATGAAATACTTGAATATTAAAAAAAATTAATTTTCAATAGAAAAATACAATGTCAATTGAATTGCTATTCTGTTCTGTTCTGCTGTCATGTTCTGATTATTATTATTATAGTTATTTATTTTGAAGTGACGCTTTGGTTATCGAATGAGAAACCTTGGACAATAATTCCATCTGTCCCGCAAGACACAAATTTCTTACAAAACAATATTTTTAATTCACAATTTTAAAAAATGTTTTGCTTCCTCGAATTTTCAGTTTAAAAAAGGAATTTTTAAAGAAATTTTTAATTGTAGATTAATTGATGGATCTAAAAGATGGATTATCAAGCACACACACACACATACATATTATTTAATGTTCAATGAAGAAACATGAATTTTAAGCAAAAAATTGTTTATTTTAAAAGAAAAGTAAATATTTCTACAAAAATAACTAAATATTTAACAAGACATTCGAATTTATAAAAAAAAAGGAATTTTGAACAGAAATGTTCAATTTTCAAGCAAAAATGTTTTCAAATAAAAATATAGCAGTTGAATGAATAACAAAAGAAAAATTAATTTCCATTCAACAAAGGTAATTTTTATTAAAAAAGAGGAATTTTCAAAAGAAGGGGAAAAAAAGGAAACATTGTGAAGCCTGCATAAAGGAAAGAAAAGTTAATAAATGGTGCAACCATCGTTAACTTATTTTTGGAGACAAAATAAATGAACTCTCGAATTTCTCGTTAAAAAATGTTGTCTTGGATTATAAATAACAATGAGTCATATCCTGACTATCAGTGAAAAACCACGGCTATTTTTTACTCTCTTTTGTATGTACATTGTACATTGTATATATCTAATCAGAAGATAACGAATTTATTTTTTCTCAGTAAAGTTTCTCGTAACCTAAATTTTCACGTAGACTTACGACAAGGTTAATGAACCAAGCGCAAGAACCTGAACCTATATTTTATATTACATTGCGAGAGAACGAGGACATTTTTCAACCTCTTTATATTTCTATATATATGTGAGTAATTCTCTTTTGTTTTCACGATATTCCTGCACATTGACTTTCGCATATGTTTTTTGCTACGACTAATTGCATACTACCTTCGCGGATTTCGCCATTTTTACAGTAGGTATTATAAGTCCAATGATGTGTTATAATTTTCGAGATAGTCATTCCTCATCTTAGGTACTTAATGTAAACAAATTTTCGGTTAAGGTTTTATTTGAATTGCGAGCCTTTTTCAATTTTTAAAAAATTTTTCGAACCTTTTTCAACACTTTTACATTTTTGGTTACCATATTTTGTAGCATTTTTTGAAGCACTAGTTCTTTAATAATTTTTTTCGCAATTTAAGATCAATTATATATAACAAACACAAAGGCAAAAATAATAGGTCCCTAAAATAGAGGTCTCAAAATATAAGACCCATAAAATAAATCCCAAAATATAAGACCTAAAAATAAGTCTCAAATTGTAGGTTCCAAAAGAAACCAAAAAGTTAACGCTCAAATTTTTATAGATCAATACTAAGGCCCGACAATAAGTTCCATAACCATATGAAGCCCAAAAATAAGGCTAAAAATACAAGGCTAAGAAACCTCGAAATATAAGATCTCAAATCGATAAAATCAGAAAATAAGTCCCAAAAATAAAATCCAAAAATTCGAAGATTGTTTCCACCAATTGTCACTGGCGCCACTGCGAAAGGTTATAATATAATTTCCAAGAGACTTGTCAACCCACGCGATTATCGTAAATATATGCTCGGGTTTTTGGGTGAATAGTAAAAATTATAAAAATTCTTACTATCTCTCAGTGAAACACAGCCCGCGAGTGCAGTGCTGTACCTAGCTTCTTCATTGTTAAAAAGGGACTTGGATAAATGTAAATATTACGCACTCTTTTTCTCTTCAACATCAAAATATTGTCGGTACCCTTCTCTCACCCGAATATTTAAACATTACATTTTATAGCTAAACCAATTAGTATGTGTTCGTTGACGATATGATATGGCGAGAACAGTCAAAGTTTTCAAGGATATTCACTTTGACTGATATAAGGATCTGATAAGGATATTCCTATATATTCCCTCGTTCGTTTTCAGCTATTTGCGTTCAGCTGTTATAAGGAATAACTTCCCTGCCACACTTGTTTTTCCGTGAATGTTTTTAGACATTTGTTGGGCCTGATATTGTTTTTTCTTACTCTGGGTAACTTATTTTCTGGATCATATATTTTTGGCCAAGGATTTTTGGAACTTATTATGACTGTGATGCTCTTCGAAAAGAAAAATTCTGATAAATATTTTTAAAGAAATAGTTTATACAAGAGTATTACTAATGCAATTAGTACCGTTGGGTTTGACTGTTGAATTAGTAATTTTATCACATTCTAATAAATGAAATGGTAAGATTTATGTTACTAAAACAATTAGAAAGAATTAGTAAAAACTATAATCTGCTTAGTAGTACTAACTTACTAATTCAATGAGTAGCAAAATAAATGAATAAATAAATAAATAAATAAATAGACTATGTGCGCTTAGACTGTATCGCTGTGGTGGCCAACTATATGAACTAATGGTGATGTACAAAAGCATTGTACCTTATGGAAAAATATTTGATTTTTTTTTTAAAGATCTGATGCAATGAAAACTAATTCTGTTTCTGTAAAAGATACAAAAAATGAATTCGAAATAAAATACAAAAATTTCAGATTTATGAGTGCAGAAATATTAAAGTTTTCGTAAATTGAATAAGTGAGCTTATACAAGTAGACTTGGTATGCGTACTTTACCATATGTTTTGAAACTAGAAAACGATAAAATTGCGTATTTTTACAATTAACATAACAGGAAAATTTTACACCCTTTGACTTACTTTTATCCATAATTTAAAAATAAAATCGAATAATTAAAGAAATACGTTTATGTGCGTGCAACAGTCATAACAAAATACCAAAAAAATTAACACGACTGTCAAGCAAGTACTTACGAATGCAAATATTACTTTTTCACTGCTCCAAATTATAAGAATCCGCAAAGACTTAGATACATTTACTTTTTTAAGTCCACTTTAAACATACAATTCAAATAATTTAACTTTTTATACGGGTAGCCAGAGAGGACCCATTCAAAAGACATCACCATTAATTCTGTAGTCGCTTATATTATACATCGCGCGCTGTCAGTCATTTCTAAATTTTAATTTGATGGGAATTGCACGGTGCTATGGCATCATGACCATAACATCCTGATTATTCGTTTGTGCAGAAGTGAAAAGTGACTTGATTATTTATAACTATTTAAGTCAAGTGGATGTCTGCTGTGAATGTATAATTTTGCGGTGTCTGTTTAGTTTCTTTATAAAATGGGTAAGTTTTAGCATAATATTGAAGAATAAATGAATAGTTTACGGGGATGTAACAATGTCTTTATGAGCCTTATATCTTTGGGAAACTTACTTGTAAAATCATTTAAAGAAAAAGTTCTGATCAGTAACTTATTCATCGCTTTCAAACACTGAAAAATCCAAATGGTTTGTTAGAAAAATTTTTTCTTTTAAATATAATATAAACTTCACATAAATTACATTCTGATAATGCAGCAATAAGGAAAAAGCGTAATTAAATGTCTAAGAATTATGCTCAAACTTCATAATTTGACGTTTTTATCCATTTATATTACGAGATGCATTCCTTTTCTTAAAAGTGACAACGCTTTTAGCATTCTCCTAATGCAATTAGAAGTTTATTTTATTGAATTGGCAGCAAACGGCATTTCTAAAGAACCGTGAGAATGGAAACATGAAAGAATGCATATTAAAATATGAGTAATGAAAGGAAATACCGTTCATTCAAAATTCTGAAAATCTCTCTACAGAAACCGTGAAGTCGTTGACTTTAGAAGCTAGCGCGTCGGTGTTTTTATTTCTGATTGTTCTTGAAAAAAATCCTGGAAGACATTTTTTGATAGATTAATTCCCGAAGTAAAGACCAAAGGCGTCGCGTCGATCGACCACAATATTAATGTCATAATCTGTACTTGAGTGTGTATAATCGAAACGCGACGAGACAAGATAAAATATGGTACGGGGTCACAGGTCATCTCATACCGCCTTGAAATATCAGCAATGCTAATACTGACCACCGAAGACCTTCAAAACCTATATCCTATTCGTTTCATCAAATGGTAACTCATTTTTTAAAAATAACAAAAATCACGCACTTCGGAAGGAAAACAACTTGACTCATTTAATGAATGATCAACTTTTCCACTTCTACGTTAAATGTCTTTATGACAACGTCATCGTAACAGAGCTGGATTAAGGTAAGTCGAGGCCCAGGACTGATAAGTTGACCGACGCCTCATCTCTCATACCAAAATAAAAAAGAATTTTAAAAAAGGTATAAGCAAATTTAGGAAAAGTCAAAGGAATTACAAAACTTTCAAAAGAACTCAATTGAAATTTAAGAAAAAAAAATGGTTAACAAAGACTGTAAAATAATTTGATAAAAATTCAAGTTGAATTCAAATGAACTAAAAAAGAGGAAATTATCAAAAATATTTTAATCGAATTCAAGTAAATTCAAACAATTTTAAGAAGTCTGTGGAATTAAAAAAAGTCCAAGAATAACAAATCAAAAGAATTCAAGTCACCTCGAAAGAAATCACAGTATGTATTTCAAGAAAAGTCGCAAGAATTTCAAATAATTAAATGAAAAATTGATGTATAATTGATGAATAATTAATGCATTGAAATGAAAAGTAAGGTAATTATGATTATTATAATGTTAAGAAAATAAAAATTGCTTGTGTTGACGCGAATTAGATGGTCTAATGATTTGCTGATGACTTTTTCACTTTAGATTTTGAACCTCGACCTGGCGGATCTTTTATGTCTGATTTCTCCAAACGTAAAATTCTCCTTACTTTTGATATTTAGATTACGAAAATGATAAGCTTGGTCGGGCTCTTATTTTTAATTTTTCAATAAATATACAAATTTTTTGACATTTAAAAGTGTATATCATTCGATGCAGAATTTCAAGAAACGTGTACATTTTTTAATGGCTGGAGAAGTATTTTTGGGAAGTTTTTTGAAAACTTACAAATTTTGTACATCTATTTGATGTTTGGGGGATTTGAAGAAAAGTCTGAAATGAGTCTGAGACTCGATTTGGGAAAGTTGGATGAACAATAGTACCAGATGTTGC
>JAUESI010000003.1:4186881-4201965 GCA_032275145.1 Synergus laeviventris | reverse complement strand
TTTCTGATAAACTCTGTGACTCTAATCAACGAACATTCATCTTTATTAATCCTGCAAAAGAATACCTGTGACCGTTTTTCAGTGTTCAACTTGAACAGCATGCATTTTTCCTCCTTATAAAGAATTTATAAACTACCAATTTTTTTAACCACGGTCTTATTTTTTTTAATCAAAATTTGAATTGGTGTTTTGAACTCCTTTTTAAAACTTTGAAATATTACTATGCCAGTGATTATTAATTATTTGTATATTACAAAAAAAAGCGGTTTTGATACAAATTAAATGCGCCCAATTTTGTGGGAAACATGCGAAACCCTTCTGCAGCAAATGAAAAGATCTATGCAAACAAAAGAAAAAGTAAATTTAAGAGGAATCTCTTTTGCGACTCTTTGCCTTCCATATTTGCTACCATGGGCCTAACCATTCCATTTTTATGCCATTAGAACAATTTTCTTATTTTGTCATGGATTATTCTGTTCTTTGATTAAGAAGCAACCAATTTGAACAATTTTATACTTATCATTACTTCTTCTAACGACTGTCGTTAATTTACAGAGGTTTCATGGAATTTCTAGAAATTTTAAGTAATTTCAAATATTTAATCAGATTTCATGGCATTTTAAAGATTTTAAGGCACTTTAAAGAATTTCAATAGTTTTTTGAGTTTTCAAAAAATTAAATCAGAATTATAGGAATGTCAAGAGATTTCCAAATATTTTTTGGAGTGTTAAGGAATTTTAATAGTTTTTTCTTTAAAGCGATTTGTCAAATGTACAAGCGGTTTTATGGAATTGTAGCGTAGCTATTTTGGAATGTTTCGAATTTGGCAATAAAATGCCAGATATAGCTCGGCCCCGACTTATTCTAAATCCTTATCCTCAGGGAAGACTGAATCGACACGTCCCTGCAATCTAAGTTTATAATTACGTCCTTCGCTAAACAACCACTTTCCTAAAACTTGGAAATATTACTACAAATATTTGTGTAAATAATGATTAAAATAATATTCACTAATATTGATGTTAAAAGTGGACTCTATCCGCGGAACATAGGAATATTTTTTTATTGTTTGAATTAATTCGGTAATTCTTCCGGAACAAAATTTTCCTTGAAAATAGTTAACTATATTTTCAGACCTCGACTAGGACAAGTCGGGTCATCTGACTAGCCCCCGAATAATCGAGTGTGACGTTACTGGTCATGGACTAGTTAGATCATGCTTTATTAGCAAGTTTAGATTATGCAAAAATCGAAAGAAATTTTTATCAGTGCAGTCAAAAACTCGTTAGATGCGGACCGGGTTCCAGTCGGGATCCGATCAGCGCAGCGTGATGAAACCGACCAGGATCCGACCGGGTATAGCCTGGCCAGATTCCGGATACAAACAGGGCAATCTGGCCGGGAACCGGCCCGAACCCGGTCACAATTTCTACACGCGCAATATGAATAAATATAGAATTTTTAAATGCTTCACACTGTATAACATAAAATTTACCGAAAGCTTATTATTATTATTCTGACATAGTCACTATTATAACTTTAGCCTCGATTCTTTATAGGAACTCTGCTTGGCCTATAATTTGCTGCCTCTTATGCAATATCTGGCAATATACAATCTTACAATGCATTCTTCTTCTTTAGGCTCTTCTTTTGTTCCCGATTTTGTCAGGGGCGGGATCTACGGTAGACAAAATATTTTCAATATAGGATTCGTGGAGTTCAGAAGACAGTTTTCACAAGTACATAATATGTTAGACGAAGAGGCTCTTCCTAAGGCTCTTCTTTCTCCTCCAAAAAATGTGATAAATGCGATTAAGTGGCTGCTGGTTTCTCTTCTTCTCCAATCTCATACCTTCTTTCGTGTCTTTTACGCTGAATACCGTAAAGTAAAAAATAAATACTTTATGCTTTTAAAAAATCTAAAGCGATTTTAAGAAATTCAAAAAGACTTTAAAGGATTTTACAAAATTTCAAGAGGTTTAGAATGATTCTAAAGGATTATTTAAAAAGATTTCAAGAAGTTTAGAATATGTTGAAAAATTTCAAGGGATTTTAATGACTTTTATTTAATTTTATGGAATTTCAATAGATTTCAATATATTTGATACGATTTCAAGAAATTTCCAATGATTCCAAAAGATTTAGAATTTTTTTAAAATCATTTAAAAAGCTTTAGGATCTTTTCAAAATGTTTTAACGTCTTTTTAAATCACATTAAAAATTCCTTAGAATTTCGAAAAATTTCTTGAAATCACTAAAAATCTTTTGAATACACAAAGAATATTTTGAAATCTTTGAAATCTTGTGAAATTTCTTGAAACTTTGAAATTCATTTATAAACTTTGAAATTTGTTAATCCCGCCAAATTCCTTTGAAATTCCTTAACAGGGCTGTGTACAGGACCTTCTTTAAGCATATAAGCTAGCTAGGGCTCTTACTTTCCCAAATCACGTCTCAAACTAATTTCAGACTTTTCTTCAAATCCCTCAAACACCAAATAGATGTACAAAATTTTTAAGTTTTCAAAAAACTTCCCAAAAATACTTCTCCAGCCATAAAAAAATTTTCGCAATCTAAATGTCAAGATTGTTTAGAATTTGACATTTTTCGAAAATATTTTCATCCTACTTCGAAATGTTCTAAATCGTCTGACTTGTCAAAATTTCTCACATTTAAAAATATAAATTAAAATTTTTTCAGCTTTAAATTTTTATTATTTGAGAAATTGTAGTCGAAAATTTATTTTGGAAAGTTACAATTAATCATAACTTTCTCAATACATAACAATTTCTCAAATAATAAAAATTTAAAGCTGAAAAAATTTTAATTTATATTTTTAAATGTGAGAAATTTGGACAACTCAGACGATTTAGAATATTTCGAAGTAGGGTGAAAATATTTTCGAAAAAAGTCAAATTCTAAATAATCTGACATTTAGATTACGAAAATGATAAGGTTGTTTTAATTTTTCAATACATAATAACATTTTTTGACATTCAAAAGTGCATATCATTCGATGCAGAACTTGAAGAAACATGCAAATCTTTTTATGACTAGAGAAGTATTTTTGTGGAGTTTTTTGAAAACTTAAAAATTTTGTACTTATATATTTGGTGTTTGAGGGATTTGAAGAAAAGTCTGAAATGAGTCTGAGACTCGATTTGAGAAATTTGGATTATTTTGACTTTAAAAGTAGGCATAACTTTGCGCACTTATATTTTTTATATAAAAAAAAATCAAAAATTTAAAAACAATCCGACATAGATTATTCTTTTGCGTGAATACAAGCATACCAAATAAGTCATATTATATAATTTTTTTAATTTATCTTGTATATATTTCTTAAAAACTTTTTCTATTGTCGTATACTACTTATAGTAATTCACCAAAAGGCTACCGAAAATATTCTTGTACTGACTGGCTGTCAAACATTTTTTTTTCACTGGAAACTCCACCCTTGGAGGCGTGCTTATCATACTTCTGTCTCTCTCGTACACTCAGCTCAGAGTTTCCACGGGTGCGTACAGTGTACACTGTACAGTGTACACAGCTTAAACTGAGAGTTATGGAGAAAATTGAATTCTGAGATGAGTCTTCTCCCTGACATTTCTTACTAGCAATTTCGACTCTTGGTTGATGTTTGAAAGGTGAAGAAAAATTTGAATTAGGCGTGGGGTGTTATATGTAATTCTGGTGATAAGATCATCTTGAAATAACATCTTGATCTTTTTCTCTGTGGATAAACTTGAGGCCTCATAATTTAAAATGATTTTTGACCTTAAAGTTTCGGGTCGTATGCTTTTTAAACCTATCTTTTAGGACCATTTGTTTTTGGCCCTTATATTTTTGGGACTTCGTTTTGAACCTATTTTGTTGGACTTAGTTGTTTTTGGATTTATATTATAGGACCTATTTGTTTTGAAATATATTTATTTATTATTTTTTTGGTCTTTATATTGTTGAGTTATATCGTTTTGGGACCTATTTTTAGAGTCTTATATTTTGGGTCTTATAATTTTAGAAGTTTTTTAGCCATAAGGTTTTATTTCACTTTAATTTTCTATTCTGGGAGTTATTTGTTGGTTTCATTTTTGTAACTAATTTTTGGAGTTAAAATGTGGGCCCTATATATATTGGCTCATATAATTTTATAACTAAATTTTGTCTTCATAGTTTTGAGGCCTGTGTTTTTGAAACTTATTTTTGGACTGTATATTTTTAGCCGTTATATTTTTGGGTTTTATTATTTTAGACTTTATATTATGGAACTTAATTGTTCTTAATCCTATTTATTGATTATATTTTATGGATTAATAACTTTAGAAGTCATTTTTGGGCCATATGATTTTAGGTCTTTCGTTTTGGATTTCTTGCTTATTAGGTACTTATTTATTGGTTTCATTTTCGGGATTAATTTTTGTGCAAAAATTTGAGCTCTAGTCTTATCTTTTTTTATCCTATTTCTTTAATCATAATACTTTTAACATTATATTTTTAGATCTTGAATTTATGCCTTTATATTTAAGAGACCTAATTACTACCTTAATTTTTGGGAGTTATTTTTATTAGCCCTTATTTTTATTTTTGAGACTGATTTTTAACATAAAATGTGGGCCTTAAAATTTGGGACTTATTGAAAACCATATGGATTGACATCTTGTGCTTTTAGGATTTCTTTTTTGAACCTGCTAGTTGAATTTTTTATTTTTTAAAACTTATTTTTGGGCTTTTATATTTTGGGCCTTATATTTGTGAACTTTAGGGCGTCTTGGTCTAACTTACAATAGCTTAAAGCTTAAAGAAAGAATAAGTTGAGATATCAGACAATTATTATAGTCACGATAAAAATTGAAATGAATATCCAGCATACAACTTACTAAGTCGTATTTTTGTTCTTCGAAGACTATATAATTTCAAGACATTTATTGTATATTCTCATCTGAAACACGTTTCAACTCTACTGCCTTCTGCACTATATTAGATATGCAGTCTCTTTTATTTTTGAAAGATTCGTCAGATGTTGCCTATAAAGCACCTGCAAATTCCATTCCTCGTCCTTTATTAGAACTCCAACAAAGTCACATGAATGGCCTTCGTATATAGACGAAATGAATATAGACTGAGGTGCCGATCCGCAATCGATATACGTTTGAAACGAATCGATGATTGGAGATGGAGATGGAGAACTGTTATGCATTCTGGTACACCGAGGTCGTCTCATTCAAATACGTTAATAGTTTCGAGAGCGCATAAGTAGAAGGTTCGCTTATGATGCGCTCTTATGATTGAGGCATGAAGAATTTTATTATTTTTATCTTGATTATATTATATTGAGTGTCTCCTTCACTCGTGGCCGATCTTTGATAACAGGATTCACGAGAAAAATTGAAAATAAGGGTCTTTCTCTACATTTTTATATATTATTAGAATATTATTGCTAATTAAAAAATGTATCTTAATTGTATTAGGCTTTATATATAAATGCATATCTGCAAGTAGAAAAAAAAAATTTCAAAATAATATTTTTTTTATAAATGTTAATATTTAGGACCAGATAAACGTACTTTAATTCTTTAACTTGATTTTAGAAATTTTCAATTTGATATATCAATAAATTTAGAAGTAACGTTGCAGAGAAAAAAATGTCGGTAATGTAGGGATCAGATAAGTAATAGGTAATAGGTTTAAGGTTTAATAAGACTTAAGGTCCTGTAACCTTACCGACATTATTTTTGCCATTTCTGCGTTTAAAATTTAATTTAACATTACAAAATTTTAACTCGATATTGCAATAAATATAAAAATTGGATTTAAGAAAAAAATGTGGATAGAAAAAAATGAAAATAAAAATAAGAAAGTATATTATATTTTAAATTCATATTCTCCAAGTGCAATATTTTCTAATTTTCCAGCCTTCGAGTTATAAACGATGTAAAATATCTTAAAAAGGAGGTTGCGATTATAACGAAATTGCTTCTAACATAAGTTTAAGGGCAATACCATATGGTAAGTAACACATGCCCTTAAGTTTTTTCTGGATTATAAATGATTTTCATGAATTTCAAGGTATTTAAAATAAATTATAGAATTTCAGAATTTTTTTTAACGGATTTTACAAGATTTCAAGCTATTTTGAACGGAAATAATTTCAGAATTAGAGAAAAGCATTTTGAAAGTGACTCTTATTTTCAAAGAGATTTTAGAGGATTTAAACAGAGATAAAGGGATTCCAAGGGAGTTCAAAAGAGAAACACTTTTTTAAACATTTTACGTAATCTTTATAGGAAATTTTAAGAAATGAAAAGACACTTCAAGTAATTTTAAAAGTTCCAATGAATTTTAAAATCTTTTAAAGAAATTTAAAGGGACTTCAAGCTAGAAATTTGTGGAGATATTCTAAGATATTTTAAAAGATTTAAAAAAAATCATTTGAATTATTTAAAGTTTGATAAATATCTGGAAATCATTTGAAATTTTTTTTAATCTCTTGAAATCCTGTAAAATATTGAGAAATATCTTGATATCACTTTAAAACTCTTGAAATCTTTTTAATTTCGCTTAAATACTTCAATCTTTTTTGATATCTTCAAAATCTTTTAAATTCCCTTGAAATCCTTGTAGAATTGCTTAAAAATCCTCAAACTCTATACTTCTTCTGCAATTACTCGAATTTCTTAAATACCACTTGTGAAATTTTCTTAAAATAATTTGAAAGTCCTTAAAACCACTTGAAATCCTTTGAATTATTTTCAAAAACACTTAGAATTCTTTTAAATCATTCAAAATGTCTTGAAATTCTTTAAAGTCATTAAAAATAATAATAACTAATTAATTTAAAAAGAATGATTTATTAAGTGTTATAGAACTGGCATGTACTTAAGATTCAAAGTCTCCAAATAAAATTGTTTTAAAATTAAAAACCTCCGAATTATATATATATATATATATAAAATCGGACAATATATATTTGAATGTTGAAAATATCTTATTTTCTAATTTTTTTAATTATTCAAACTTTCAGTATTAGCATTATTTTAATTGACCAAATCTATTTAATAAAAATGGAATTCATCTCTCCTGACATTTAACTTGCAACTCTCACAAATTAAAAATTGTACACTGGAGATTAAAGATTCCTCACTGTGTTAAAAATGGACTTGAATTTCCTGTGAGGAAAACTGCAGATGCTAGAGTGTATGAGATATCCGTCATTGTTATCAGCAGCAGACAGTCTCAGGTGACTCTGCGTGAAACTTGCTTGACGTATGACTTGTACATTGCCGCAAAAATAACTCGAAATTATCTCGCTTAGTTCTATTCGTGAACACTCACTAAATAGAAAGGTAAAAAACTTCTACAATAAGATCTATTCCAAAAATTGTTAAATGAAATGGTATCAGGATTTACATTTAGTCATGGTTGCATTTATAAAATGCCGAACTTCTTCCAACGTCAATAAATTAATGTTCGACGTTGTGACGAAAGTCGAAACCTTGATTTTTTCTCTTAATTTTTATAAACAATATACTATATGTATATAGATATCAAATGGTAGAAAATTAAAATGTTATCTGAATGATCCAAAACTTATCTTAATGAATTTCGTCTAATTCAAGTCATTGACTAATTTTATCTAACTACGTAATTAAACAAAATAATTCGAATAACTTGAATGAAAGAAATTAATGTTTTTTAATGGAAAACATTATGGGCCGTCTAATAATTGTTCTTTATTTTATTTATGTATAAGTATAATATTTTATTGTATAATTTTCTTATCATCAGATTACTTTAGAATTATTTTGAATTGTAAATAGACATTTGAAAAAAAAATTGCATAGAAGTATTAAATACTTGATTTAAAAAATGCAGAGTCGGGAATTATTTCGTTATATTGATCGTTAGAATATTAGCACACTATCAGCGTAACTTGAGTCATTTTCTGATAAGAAGACTTAAAAGCAGATAAAACATTTGAAGGCACCGCTTGATATGCCACAATTGTTTCAAAAATTAATTCTCGCCTCAATAGCTTCTCATTTTTAAATATATAAAAAGCTAGGGAAATATACCCTCTAAATTTTAATTACTAAATATACAATATACAAATATTCGCCAATTTTATCAAGAATAGTGACAAGACGTTTAATGAACTGCTTAAGGGAGAATTTTTATTCACTGATTATAGATATTAAGATGGCTGTGTGCAGGGCCTTTTTTCAGCATATAAACTCTAGGGTTCTCACTCAGAAAGTTGATTATAAACTATGACTTATTTGGTATGCTTGTATTCACAAAAGAATAATCTATGTCGGATTGTTTTTAAATTTTTGATTTTTTTTTTATATAAAAAATATAAGTGCGCAAAGTTAGCCTACTTTTAAAGTCAAAATAATCCAAATTTCTCAAATCGAGTCTCAGACTAATTTCAGATTTTTCTTCTAATCCCTCAAACACCAAATAGATGTACAAAATTTTTCAGTTTTCAAAAAACTTCCCAAAAATACTTCTCAAGTTCTGCATCGAATGATATACACTTTTGAATGTCAACAAATTTAATTATTTATTGAAAAATTAAAAAAACCTTATCATTTTCGTAATCTAAATGTCAAGATTATTTAGAATTTGACATTTTTCGAATATCATATATCATATATCAATATCATATACAGTTATAATGTATTAAAATATATGATATAATCTTTGCTGTGCCCATTTTTGCTCCAACCACTTTTTGTCGTTTTCATTCTCTCCCTCGAATAATTAGTAATTTTTTTACTAAAATTACTAAAAATTTGAAATTTACAAAAATAGATAATGAAATACAACTACTTATTAGTTGAATCATTCTGCAAAGTGAATAGTGGTGCATTTTTCACTAATTTAAAATTAGAACGATAATTTTATAAATAGCATCTATGAACGTTTTTTAAACGAACATCTGAGACCGTGTAACTCAGTATAACTGCCACCTTTTTCGTTCAGTAAAAATTCTTTTAAATTCAACAGTTCATATTGATGAAAAAGTTGAACTTTGATAGTATTTAAAGAATTTTTATTTCAACTAATTGTTTACAAATGCAAGATACGGAATAAATAATAATAGCCCCATTTGATTTTGCGAAAAAAAAGTATGAATAACATACATTGCACATTTTTGTTCCTATCAATTCGTCGAATTAAAATTTGACTTTTAAAAATACACGTTTTTTGCAATTTGTTCAAAATCCAAAAAAAATACGATTTTCTTGCGAAGTAAAAAAAATTTAAGGGCGAATTTTGTTATGCTAAAAAAAATTAGGTCTGACTTTTGCATGGGGACACTCAATTGGGTACATAAAAGTTGTGCAAAAAACATAAACTTTATGTTTTTTTTCCGGAGGGTTTGTTAAATTTTTAAAATTTATATCATGTAAATGGTATTCACGTGAAACTGAATCTCAAGATAAATAATAGAATTACATATATCTGTTATAGGTGAGAAGATATAAAATATATCATAAATTTTAACATTTAAAATGAAAGTAAATGCGCACGCGTTCGATCTTGTTTAGGTAAATTTAGATTCATTCGACGCAGAATTGAATCACCTTTCAGGATTTCAAGAAAATTGTTACAATAAAAATTGCCGCTCATTGCTGCAACACATATGTCACTCGGCAATATAAAAAAAAATGTGATTTATGTATGTTGATTGAAATTGATTCAAAAATTTTGACAATGTTTCAACAAATAAGATTGACAAATGTTGCAACAAATTTGCTTGGAAATATTCTGATTACGAATATGATAGTGAAAATTGGCGCTAAGTCGATTTTCATAATGAGATTATGAAGAAACATGGTTTTTGCTTTTATGCCAGCTAATATGCATAATTTAAAATAATATTTTAAATATCATAAAAAAAACCAATAAACCATGATTTCCGTTTACCGTTTACTTTTGTCAGGTCCGTTTACCATTTTCCTTTACCATTTATATGTACTAAATCCCTTTACCATATGATATTCCTTTACATTGACTATGTCTTACCATTTATTATATAAATTTATTTTATGTGAATTAATATATATTAATTATATATATTATATATGGTAAAAATGATTTATATTTTATAATATAATATTATATGAATTAGGTATATTTATGAATATATTAATTATAATTATAATGTTAAAGTGATTAACATTTATCCATATTCTGACACAATGTTGCTTGGGAATATAATAAAAATGTTGTTCGCGGAAATATCGAAAAACGAAATTTAAACATAAATTGAAACAAATCCCATAGCATATTAAAATCTGCAAAAATATTTTAAATATTAATCTGATCCTTTTTATACCTCGTTATTAGATTACGATGTCCTTTAAACCTATTTTAACTTTTAATATGATACATCATAAAATGGCTCATTATAAATTCATGAAAACGCCGTAAATATTGAATGCAAAAGAATGGTTATTTGAAAGGCGAGAAATATTTCAACTGTGCACATGTGCTCCGCGTCGCCTCTGATGAGTTGGCTTTATCTCGAATCTGTATGTGTGTATTTCAATGAAAGTGGGTGGCATGAGGAGGGTGTAGTTGTAAACATTGAACGGAGCGTAGAATCCGGTATGTAACTCGCAGCCACATGAACGTATCGGTGTGTCGAGCATATATATCGGAACATCCGAAGCCTTTTGATTTCCGCATTTGAATAAACCCTCAAAGTAGTGAACTTCCTGTTTTCGTTTCACCTTCAGATTTTGATTTCCGGTTCAAGGTACACCTTTCAAATTAATTCAAACAAACGAAAACGAAAGAATTGCTTTCATTTTGTTCCCAGCAGTTTCATTGAACAGTGCAAAAGATATTTATTTGCATCAGTGAAACTGATACAAAGATATATCGAGTTTAATAATAATAATAATACGAATAAAATAATAGTGCAGTAGTATAATTAAAAAGTGACTGACTGTGATGGATAAAAGTGATATTTAAAAAGATAATTATGTGAGTGTCTTTAATTTATCCTGTTTCGAAATATTTATTAATAATGTCATTTTCTTCCACATATATGTTTTTATAAGCAGAATTATTGATATACGACTGTAATAGTATCACATGATTATAATGTATCATCTGATTTTGTAGAAACTAAGATACTATGTGTACTAAGAATTTTACTTTGCTTAGAGTACGATAAAAAATTAAAGGTGTTGGATCCAAGTTCTTATATCTTAAAATTCTATTTTCTCATTTTACTCAAGATATGTATATCAGAAAAAATTTACGTTTCGCTTTGCACATACATATTTCTATGTATATTTGAAAAATGAGTAGGACCACGCAGAGTGAAAAAATGCGCGTAAATTTTAAAGTTGTTTAGTAAATTAAAGAATTAAAACTTTGTGATTATTACTTGGGTTAAACACTGTTGAATCGTGTACTTGTTATTAAGAGAATAATTTTTATGTTACAGAGTAGGCACAGGATGTGTGTGTGTGTGGAGCGAAAATCAGCTTTTTTGCTGGCTTTAATATTGGGAGCAACAGTAGTTTCTGCTGTAATAACTAATGAAAAAGTGGTTTTACAACGCACAACAGAAAATGATAGAACGCTGGAAACAGTTTCAAAAACGGCTTTCGAAACAAAAAAAGATGTGAAATTAACAACTGACGCGTCGACGACGACAACAAAATTGGACTACGAGAAGCTTTTAAGCCCGAAGGAAACACTGCTTCAGGAAATACGTTCCTTAGATGAAGAAGCCTCAACTGATAGGGTCAGTAAATATTATATTATATATTATTCCAAAGTTTGCATCGAAGCGAATCAGTTTCATTCTGACCGAATACCTGCCTTTCCGTCATCAAAACAAAGATTGATTCCTATCTAAATCAATCCGATCTACACCAAATGCAAAACGAAAATTCCTTATACCCGAATTAATCCAATCGAATTCGAAACCAAGAATTCGTATTGAAAAGTTGATACTTCATTCGGATATTAAAGTTAGTTTGGGTAAGCCTCGGATTGATACTAATTTATTCAGACACCAAAGATTCAAAAGATTCGGGTTGAAAAGTTGATTCATCTTCGTCACAGATTCAATTAGATTGAAAATTTGAGTTGATTCGAATTAAAAATTGCTTTCGATTAGTCTGGGATTCTTTCACACTGATTCGGATTAAAAATTTAGCTCGGATAAGTCCCGTATTCGTTCGAGTTGATTCGGATTGAATCGTTGGTTTGGATTATTTATTAGTATTGAATTCATTCGGACTGAAAGATCGGAGTAATATGTATTAGAAGAAATTTCAATTTCTATTAAATTCCATAGAGTTCCTTTGAATTAAAAATGTTAAGTAATTGTAATTTGGTTAATTTATTTTGAAGTATCTTCAATTTTTTTCAATGTTTTTCAATGTTTCTCAATTCTTTTCGATTATTTCAAATTCTTTCGAATTTTTTTTAATAAAACTGAATTATTTTGAAGTATTTGCAATCATTTTTTATGTTTAATTTTTCAATTTTTGTTGAATTCCTTTCATTTATTTCCATGTCGTATAAAATATTTTTAATCATTTTCCAATCCATTGAATTTTATCTAAATTATTTTGGATTCTATTGAATCTAACGGGATTTTATTTAATTTACTTTAATTCTTTTTAATTCTTTATTCTTTCGCTTTTTCTTGAATTATTCTGTTTTTAAAGTACAATTTATTTTACTTTAACTATTTCCAGCTCCAAGAAGCTCTTGCAAAAGCAATCAGAGCAGAGGCCAAGAAAACAAAACCTGTTCTCAAAGTGCCTGCCTTGCGAAAAAATATGACTGTCACCATTAAAACAATGGCCAACTCCACAGACAAAAACAATCTAAAAGATTTCCTTGAGTCCGAGGACATGGCTTATAATGCAGAGCTTGATGATGAAGACGAGGAAGGTGAAGACGAAGATGATGATGATGACGATGACGAATATGACGACGACGATGTCGACGATGATGATGATGGTCTCGACGAGGACGAAATCCTGACCCAGTGTCCCGATTCCTGCAAATGTGTTGGACAATATGCAGCTGCGACGACTGCAAAGTAAGACTCCTATTGGAAATATCCACGTGTGAATCCGCCTGGATATCCGTGTAACTTAAAATATTTATTTCCGCTAATTATTTTCACGTTCAAAAACAGTCATAATTCTACTTTCATATTACCACGTGGGATTCCAAATGGATTTCCACAAATTTTCACATGGATTCCGATGTTGAAAAGCAAAGATTTTCCACGTAAAAATCTATTTTCATATTTCCAAATGGATTCTTATATGGGTATCCATTGTAACTTGTTTAATATTTAGTTCGACGTGGATTATGGAATATTGATTTGTATGGGAATTTTCACATGGAAATCCATTTTCATATTTCCACGTAGATAATAAAATTAACTTCGAATACTTATTTCTGCTACTCATTTCCATGTGGATTTTGATGTTGAAAAGAATGAAAAACTAATTTCGGCATATCAATTTCAGATGTACCAGATTGGACGAGAAACAATCTTTTGGTCCAGGAATTGCTCATTTGAGAATCGAGAACGCTGAGCCAATTCGGCTTGGACCCCTAGCTTTTCGAGCCAGAGGTCTTCAGCAATTGGAGTCTATCCTTTTTGTAGATACCCCCATTTTGGAATTGGATAGAACAGCATTTGATGGAATCCCCTATCTATTCACAATCAACTTCACAAGGAATGGTTTGAACGAAATCCCAGTAGACATTTTCCAAAACAACACCCAATTAAGTCTTCTCACAATCTCTGGAAACCCTTTGAAACATTCCCAAATTGCCCTCAAGGCCAAGGCTAGAGAATACATTCTTGACGCACCCAGTGTCACTGAACTGGACATTTCTGACAACTCCATTCCCAGATTGCCTCACACAGCCTTTAACAAGATGCCCAATCTTGTCTTCATTAATCTAAAGAATAACAAGCTGAAGACTGTTGATAAAGCTCACTTCAGTTCTCTGGATTCACTTGTTGAACTTGACCTTTCTAATAATGAACTGCAGGAAATACCAGTTGATCTCTTCCAAGGAAAGGCCATTCAAACCTTGAGAGTTGCTGGTAAGAAGAATTTTTAGTATCTCTATTTCGTTCCTGAGTGATTATAATTTCTATGCGCGAAAGTTTCTCACTACACGGAAAAAAAGAAATACTTGGTTCAAGAAAAAAATTCTTGGATCAAGAATATGGTAATCTTACATACGGATCATACCATATGAGATTGGTGTAAGAATATAAAGTATTGAGACGATTAGTGTGGAATAAATGTACATTTTCTTAAACTGAGTAAATGTACTATCAGTTCGAATATATAAAATTCTCATCCCAAGAATTTATGATTGTGATGTAAAGAAAGAATTACTTGAATCAAGGAATTATTATACTAGCTAAAAATGCATATTTATTTCAGTTAAAATTTTTTTTGTTTTTAATAATAAAACAGCCACGCTGTTTCAAACGCAGTAAAAAAATTATGTTCCTATATGTTTCGCGGGTAGAGTCCAATTTTAACATTAATATTAGTGAATATTATTTTAACCTATATTATTTACACATTATTATTCATATATTTTCGCTCGCTCTTAAAAATATTTTAACGCTACTTGGGTTTCGAACCCTCTTCACACTACCTAACATGCATGCATACCTACTTAGCCACGCGGCTACCAAACGCTTGGAAATGTAAAAAAAAATCTCTGCCTAGCTCTAACATAAATATATTTTATATTATGTTATGTCATTTTCTATTATTATGTATATTTTACACTTGGATTTGAAAATATTTAATGAATAGCAGGTAGGAATAAGGAACGTCTGTAAAGACGTTGGATTTCAAAAACATAAACAACTTAAAATGAACTTTGCATATTTCCAATATTTTGACTAATTTACTAATTGCTAATAAAATTTTATGTATTCCAACCAGGGACGAATTTACCCTCACGTCATCCCTAGATGTAAAGTCAGGCCTGATTCGAACTGATAGTACATTTACTCAGTTTAAGAAAATGTACATTTGTTCCATATATTTG
>JAUESI010000003.1:4155738-4173538 GCA_032275145.1 Synergus laeviventris | reverse complement strand
GTCTCGCACCGTCTCGCACTCGCACCGGATCTCGTACACTCTTGCACTCCTCGCACAACGCACTTGCCTTCCTGCTCGCACTCTTGGCTTCAGCATCTTCAGCGATAGCGCTCAGCACAAAGCATCACGTGAGCAACAGGACACCGGAACACTGATTCCAACGCGGACTCCAAGCGATTTAAAATAATATCTTTGTTGCTGTTCAAAATACTAAAAAAAAAGTTTTATTATTAGAAATAAAAACTTTTCAACTTATATATAGTATATCTAGATCAAAATTAATTAATTCTGCGCAACATTTTTAATTTGGCCTAAACGATAATTGTATGTGTAGGAATACTGCGCACCGGAAGCAACTTAAAGTCAAATTAACATCCTAAAAAATAGGTAAATCTTCTAAGCATTTCGTATTCTAATGTTTATTGATTTGATTTTATACTAACCAATAATAATTGTTTTAACATAATAAAATGTAGTTTTACCGTAGAGCCAAGAGATTAAGAATTCTTTAAACCAAGAAACATGACAGCATGACAGTCGCTAATTCGGATTGTTGACATAAACACTGTGACATGTGTTTCCGGTTGAGAAATGATGTCTTCGGCCCCTTCAGCCAAAGAGCTGAATAATTTTAGTTTTCTTTTTAGTTTTGATGAATTTATATTTATTTAATTTTTGAAATTAATGTCTTATTGTGATTCTCTGGCTGTGAATGGTGTGAATCGTTGATCTTTAATTGAAGAAATCCTCACTACGTAATAAATAATAAGGTGAGTTATCCTTATTATAATTATTAACTTTTATATTTTATATCCACATTTTGACTATGATTTCAAACCTTCATCTCTCTTAAATTGGTTTTAATTTTCTGTATACAGATTTACAGCTTTCTAATATAAATAATAACAGCATTTTGTAGATTAGGTGTCAAAAAATTGTTTTGAGGTTAAGACGCCCGGGAGTTTCAAATTTACGTTAATTAATTTTAAACATGGCTAATTTTGAACAGTTAAAATTAATATGTAATTTAAATTCGTACTAAATATTTTTAATTACATTTTCAGGAGCAAGTTTATTTTCCAATCTTAAAAAAACGATAAAATGAATATCAAGTTCCTACTTCTTTGTCTACAAATGTGGTTAACGGCTTCGGAAGATGTCAAACGTTTCTTAGGTAAACATATATAATTACTTAATACTTGTAATTAACTTAAAGTAAACTAAATAAATAGTCTTATTTAATACATATTTACTTTCTGAAAATAAATAATTTTAAATTCATATATTTTAGATCCGTCAGATTTAGGAATAGTTATTTTGAGCCAATTGTATCCATATCATGCTACCCATGCCGAATTATTAAAAAAAGATGTTATTCTTCAAGCAGAACATATGGAAAAAGTAAGTATATTTAATATTATTAAAAGTTTCAGCATCTTGAGTAAAGAAATTAATCAATTAAAATTATGAGTTTTAGGATCCACCTGATGTAATTTTAACTCACGAATTGAAGATTCCTGGATCATGGATATTTTTTCCATTATTGTCATATCTATCTTCGAACTATCCAGAAAAGAAATGGTTTTTATTTTGCTTAGATAATACAGTTATTAGATTACCACAGCTTATGAGAGTTCTTTCCAGATACAATTCTAAGAAAGTGAGTTCATTATATATTAAATATTATAATATTTTAAATGTAGAAAAATGTTTGAACTTCAAATGTTAAAATTTGTTAATAACATATAAATATTTAAATAAATTTCAGAGTTTCTGGATTTCGTACGCTCTTACCGATCAAGAGTTTACTATAAGGCATCATTTTGCGCCTATCAATTCTCTAAAGTATCCAAATATTGCATCTGGATTTGTGATGACGAAACAATTTTTGCAGAAGTAATATAATTCTCATTTTTCAATAATAATAATAATGTCAATTAGTGAATAATATTAATGGAAATAAACCTTTAAAGTTTTTTTTTCTATTTTAGTCTTGTTGCGAAGGCTAAAACTCCTCACATAGATTTTTCAATAGATCCTTCTTTCGAATTTGCACTTGCAGTTTCGGATGAGGGAAAAGGGCAGAATTTGACTCATTCTCATGAATTTTGCATTGTTTCGAATTTAGATTGTGCTACTTATCCGAAGTCATTTTATCCCTGTGTAAGTTTCAAGAAATATTTATAAGCTCTCCGATTATTCAAATTTAACAAATATTTTATTATAAGATATTGTAGTCATCTATTAATTCTCTTGTTATTTAGAAGCATTCTATATCGAATGAAAAGATCTACGTAGGAGTGAAAACTTGTAAAAAATTTAGAGAAGATAGACTTCCTATTATTCTAAAGACTTGGAGTAAATATACTCGCAATATTGGATTTTATACTGATGAAGAAGGTTCTTAAATTTATTTATATCATTTATATATTAATATTCAACGTATAAATTAAACTATTATTTATGTAATATACTATTTTACATTTGATACAATTGTATTGCAGACAAAAATCTCAGAAATTCTTATGTTGTTCCGAAAACTAAAAGTGGACATTGTGCAAAGACTTATGGGATTTTGGAACACGCACATAAAGTAATGGAAAAGAAGAAAATTGATTGGCTTTTGATTACTGATGACGATACCATACTTAGGTAAATTATTTTACGAAATTATAAATTCCTTCTTCTCTCTCTCTCAATAAATTTCATGTTTTAGCTAATCTGATTTTAAACATTCGGGTTGAGAATTTAAATTTGTACTTTTTTTGTCATATTTAGTCTAGACTCAATAAAATGCTCACAAGTATAATTATACATTTATTTCTTCCAGTTTGGCAAGAATTCAGAAGCTACTATCGTGTTACAATCCAAAAGATTTGATAGTACTAGGTGAACGTTACGGCTTTAGGACAAATGCAAATGGTTACGATTATATAACAGCTGGTGGAGGCCTCGTTTTGTCAGCACCAATTGTTGAATTAATAATCAACTCAGAAGTTTGCAAATGTCCATATCCATATATTGCCGATGATATGTTTCTCTTTGGCGATTGCCTAAAACTTCTTGGAGTAGAAATTATTCACTCCCCCGTTTTTCATCAAGTTTGTGTTTGCTTATCTATTTAATTATTTGCACCATTAAAACTTCAGAACAATATTTAAATATCAAATTTTTATGTTCAGGCGAGGCCAGAGGACTATGCAGCTGGATATCTTGCTTCCCACGTACCAGTTTCGTTCCACAGTTTCTGGAACATCGATCCTGAGGAAGTATATGAAAAATGGTTCGCCGAAGAGGATAAACAATTTTTTGAATCTCGAACTCACACTGAGTTGTAAGCTTACTATTATTATTTTATATTCAAGATTTTAGTCAAAGAGAAGCAGATTTATTTTTTTATTTGCATAAAAGAGTACAAAAATTTTTTTAAATCAAAATCATTTTTAAGAAATGTGATAAAATGTCAGTTATCTAAAAAAATTAATATGTTTTTAGCAATAAAAGAACAGTTCAGAAATATAATTGTTTTATTCGAGTAATTTATAATCGGAAAAAAATATTCTCCAGGCTTTTACACATATTATAAAGCTTTTAAATTTCATTTGTAAATATTCCATTATAAGTTGGAACGTATTTCCTTCCACCACGATGGACGTTCAAAATTCTTTGGATCTTTGAAAAACGTCTCTTCCAAATGTTTGTAAATCTGTAAATACATGTAATCGTAGAGAATTATCGTTTGATGCAATATCTGCTGAAAAAATTGGATTATAGTTTAAATAATTAAGGAAATTAACCTCGCCATCAGACATTCCAAGAGGAGAATTAATAATAAAATCTGGAGGAGCGAGGACATCAATTAAAGCCACAGCTTCATTTAGAAGATCCTTGTTGATCGAAATTATACCATCTCGAATAAAAAAATCGAGTTTTGAATTTTGAGAAGCATATCCACCAGCGTAAAAGTCAACCAATCTTTTTTCAAGGGATGATGCGGCAAATAATTTACACAATTTTGATAAAACTTGTCGTTCCGAGTTATCAAAAACTGGATCTTGAATACGATTCACGAAATTTTGAACTACAGCTAGCTGTAAAATTTACAGTTAATTATAAAAGAAAGTAAATAGGTACTAAACCAAATATTATAAATTGGTAGTACCTGTCCATAAACTAAAGAAAGCGTTCGAGCGAAGTAGATTTGAGAATTATTTTGTACTTCAAAAGAACTGTTTCCTTTTTTCTTCAGATTCTGAACGTGGTCGTAAGTTTTTTTTAGATAGTAACAATTTAACCACTTGAACATTAGGAGAAGATCTACAATTGTAAATACATTTATTTTTAATTTTTAATGCCAACTTTAAAATTTTTATATTTTAAATCTAATTACGTTCAAATGTGAATGTTTCCTCGACTGTAGAAAAATGAAACTTAAGGGATAGAATATATACAGAATTTGGTATAAATTTTGCAGTTTCAAGAGGAGAAGTAATCCCTTTTCCATTTAGAAAATTTTCATATTGTTTCAGAAGCCACTTGCTTGCTTCTTGAATCAAAACTGTATTGTCTCCTTCATAAGTACAAGCTGCATCGTTTGATGCTCTTAATTCTCCAAATCGCGCCGCTGAAAGAATAGTTTAACTAAAATATAAGAAAATTTTGTGAAAGGGATTTTAATATTTTTAATTAAATTTATTAATTCGTTTTGTTACCTTTTAGGTAACCGTGGCCACCACAAGCTTCCCTGCAATCTTGGATAACATTTTGAGTAGTCCAAGTACACAGAGGTTTTAGAGCTGAAGTTAATGCATGAATTTCCAAATCCTTTGCAATTAACGTTTTTTGGCATTTTGAATTTTCCGATTCTCTCTCTTTTATTCTCAGAAGATTGTAACCAAATATTGTCCAGGAATACAAAGCCGCTAAATGAGGGAAAAGCCGAGCTTGCTGCAATTTTTAGCAATTTTTTAGTGATTTTAATTTATATTTTAATTTCTCTATTGTAGATCGATTTTAAAAGCACCTGTGTTTGATATTCAATCACTGGCCATTCTTCATTTTCGGATGGGCCAAATTGTTTTCTACAAGCAGAGAATCGAATCGCAATAGTTAACGCGAGTCTCGAAAACATTGTTGAATGAATTGTAACTCCTATTCGGCCATCGGTAAGAGAACTTAATAATTTAACTATATAAGTAGAATTTAAAAATATGATCTCATTAACAATGTATAAGTATACAAATAATCCAAAATATGAAATCCTACAAAAGCAAACTCATACCAAAACGTTGAGTTGGGTTTTTCTCATTCGCAATATATTTTCCATCCTTTTTCACATCAGCTTCTCGATTCAGAAGATTTTCCCGCGGCAGGGAATAATTTTTAAACATCAAGAGACCATTGTCAATTCCATTAATACCAATTTTTTCACCTAAGTCTCCAACAATTATACCTGGTAGTGGTAGATGTGTTTCTAGATCTCGGATTGGAACAATAAATGGATGGATGCCGTGATTAATATTGTCTGGAGTAATTAATTGGGCGAACAGAATAGAATGTGTTGCTACCTTGCCTAAAAAATTATAGTAGAAATGATCAACTGATTAAAAGAAAGAGAGAGAAATATTTACCATATGCTCTAATAAATAAAAATCTTAAAGTACCTAAAAAGCCTGCCCAACATTTCGCAGCTTTAAAATCTGGGGTATTTAAAATAAAACTTTCTGCTTGATGATTATAGATGGCTGTCGTTTGTAAAGCTTTCAGATTTGATCCATGAGCAACTTCTGTAAAATTGAAGCTTGCTATAAACTGAAAATGATGAGTTAAAAGTTAATTACAGTATAATTTGAAAACAGATCTAGAATTTACTAAATTAATTAAAGTACCTCTAGATCCATGAACTTTTGTACTAATTCTCGATGACGTTCGGTACCCAACTCTAGAATTATTTTCGGTATTGTGCTTTGAGTAAATCTTCTTAGTGGTCCTATTGCAGCATCATAAAGTCTTATCCAGTGAGACCAAGCATCAAACTTGTCGCCCTAATGCAAAATATTTACTACAAACTTAAAAAATTCGCGATAATTATTAAATTAATTAAATAAAATTTATAACTCAAAATGTTATACAAAATACCTCAACTTTGGAAATAGCTTTTAATTGTCGATAAGTCCTTCTGCGATATTCATCTAAATATAATGATTCTTTTGGATGTAAAAACTCTGGACTACTTTTTATAAACTTCCATAATTTTTCCTGAAATTTGTATTACACTATATTTATTATAACTGACGCTTTATTTTTTTATTAACCACTGATTGTTCTATAATGAACTTTCAGGACTTGTGCAGTACATTTATGGCTTCTTTTCCTGTAAATTTCATCGCTGGACCACCAATGGTTAATGAGATAAAAAATAAAACGTAAAACGTATAGCTTCTAAATTATGTAATTTGAAGTATTAAAACATTTACCATACAATAATTTTATTTCATTTACCTGAGATTCAAGTAAAATATCACCCTTTAATTTTAATTTAAGTAATTTATAATTAAAACTTGCTCGCTTTCTGTAAATATCCAGTGGTCCGTTTGGTAAATTGTCTATCGAATACATTTTATTTTAGTGTTTTATTTCCGTGGCTCTTATAAAACTGATGATTGGTATTGCAGTTTTTATGTACGCTACTCCGAGATCAATTAATTACATTGACTGACCTAAATGGCTCTAGTTATCTAAAAAAAATTTCCTCTGAGCAAGCAAGATATTCTTGTACAATGCATTTTTATCTTATTATTTGACTTGATAAGATTTCTTTTGTTTATAAAAAGAGGGAGAAAATAATGAAAATAAAAAATAGGTACTATCGTTTTGCACAAGAATGAAATAGAAAAAAATCGAATATCACTGAAAATTGTGTAATTATTAGTGTATAATATCATACAATTTAAAAATTTCACTTTTATTTATTTCATCATAAGTTGGAACGTATTTCCTTCCACCAAGATGGACGTTTAAAATTCTTTGGATTCTTGAAAAGCGTCTCTTTCAAATGCTTGTAAATCTGTCAAAAAATATTAATGTTATACCTTTGGATTAGATAATTGTTAAAAAATTAGAGTATTCTTCAAATAATTAAGGACCTCCCCATCAGCCATTCCAAGAGGAGAATCCAAAACGAAATCTGGTGGAGCAAAAATATCAACTAAGGATACAGCATCTTCCACAAGATCTTTGCTTATTGCAATTATTCCCTCTCGAAGTAAAACATCAAGTTTTGAATCTGGAGATGCGTATCCTCCGGCATATAAATCTCCTAATCTTCTTTCTAAAGACCAGGCAGCGTACAATGAACACAATTTTGTTAGTACTTTTTTCTCCGAGTCCTCAAAATTTGGTTGCTTAATCTTCTCGATAAATGTTTGAACCACCGCATGCTTTAGTAATAAATATTTATTAAATTAATTGTATGAATTCACACACACACATTATTTTCTATAAAAATAAATTGTGATCATACCTCTGCATAAATTAAAGATAATGTTTTAGCGAAATATATTTGGGAATCGTTTCTGATTGTGAATTCAGTCCCACCATTTTTTTTTAAATCTTCAACTCGTTCGTACGTTTTTTTCAAATAGTAACATATCAGCCATTTGTAAATTAGAAGCAAATCTAAAAGAAAAAAGAAATTTTAAGGAAATTAAAGTTGAAGTTTAATAGAAATTTAAAATTTGTTGTTGATTCTAATGTATTTTTTTACTTTCAGGTTGCAGAGTCTGTTCTAGTATCCTGTAGTTATGTTTCATAGAAAGAATATTTTCCGCCTCTTCCAAAAATTTTGCTGAGCCAAGGGGAGAAACTATTTCCTTTTTTTTTAAAACATTTGCCCATTGAGACAACAACCAATTACTCGCTTGTTGAATCAATACATTATTTTCACCTTCATAAGTGCAGTTAGCGTCATTTTCTGATCTGAGCTCTCCTAATCTGGATGCTGAAATTATTTAAAAATTATATTATAAATTTAACAATACTAAAAACAATTTTTTTTCACCTTTCAGATATCCATGACCTCCACAGGCTTCTCGACAATTTTGAATACCATCTCGAGCAGTCCAAGAAGAAAGAGGTTTCGATGCTGAAGACAATGCATGAATTTCCATTCCCAAAAAGCTAAGCTGTTCACGATCTTCTCCACCTATTAAACTGGCAGCAAATTCGTTGGAAATTTCGAAAAACCAGTTGTAAAATATCGTCAAGGCATATGAAGTGGCTAAGTAAGGAATAAGTCGACCTTGCTGTGAAAAAATTTCAGATTTATAGAAAACTTTCCTTTCATCTCAAAAAATATATTAAAAGCCTTCCACCTGAACTTGATATTCAATCACAGGCCATTCATCAGTTGCGGAGGATCCAAATTGTTTTCTACTAGCAGCATATCGAATTGCAATAATTAGAGCAGTTGAGAGATATATTGCACAAAGCCCTGTAATGCCAACTCGACCACTTGATAAAGCACCCAAAGATGCACCTGAAATAATCGTAGAATAAATCATATTACAGAAAATTTCATTTTTGTGTAATTGAAACAAAGACTTTTTGATCGAAAGGAATTTTTTTTGCATCAAGAATGATTTTTATATTAGCAATATTATTTCTTGAACCAAGAATACATAGTATTTTACCTCTCACTTACCAAAGCGTTTGCTCTCATCTTTAATGCGCGCAACGTATTTTCCTTCCTTAGTCACATCTGCGTTTTTATTCAAGAGATTTATTCTTGGAATAGAATATTGATTAAAAATCATAAAGCCATTATCGACCCCATTAAGTCCAATCTTTTCACCCATGTCTCCAATTGTTAGACCTGGATAAGTCAAGAAGGTTTTCGGACTTCGAACAGGTACAACAAAAGGATGTATACCATGATTAATATTATCTGGAGTAATTAATTGTGCAAATACGATTGCATGAGTTGCTGTCGTTCCTTAAGAATACCAGAAAGAAAATTATATTATATTTCATTCAAATATGTTTTTTGCAGAAAACATTTTTAATGATTGTATGATTATATGAAACTTATATAATAGTATAAGATTAAAATTACCTAGCATACCAGCCCAACATTTAGCAGATTGAAAATTAGGTGTATGAAGAATAAAATTTTCTGTTTTAGGATCATAGGTTGCAGTCATCTGCATACCTTTTGCATTGGTACCATGGGCTATTTCCGTTAAAGAAAAAGAGCCTATAAACTGTTCATTTATATATTTGAATATTCTTTAATGATAGTTGATCATTGTAATTAAACCTAAGGGATATACTAAACTTAATTTAATTACCTCTCTAGATTGAAATTTTTCTAAAATTTCGCCATGGCGTTCAGTTCCCAAACTCATTATTACTGAAGGTACCATCATTTCTCTAAGACCGAATAATACAGTTATTGAAGCATCATATTGGCAGAACTGTATTGGCCAGTTAAAAATATTATCTGGCTGTAAAGAAACAATTTTTACATATCATTATATTTAAAATTACAGTATAAAATGATTCCAGAATTTTAATTTAAACTATTTGTAATTCAGAGTCTTTGAATGAATATTTTTTTAAAGAGTGAATTTTTACCTTCTTCTTAATTACAAGATTCAGTTGATTTATACATTTTCTGCGAATTTCATCTACGTTTAGAGATCTTTTTGATTTTTGAAATACGGGATCGGATTTAATCATATCCCACATTTTTGCCTGAAATGCATTTTTATTTTATAATAAATTTCATATTTATAATTGAAATTATTGTTATCAATTACGATAAAATTAATTTGATATTTTACCTGTAGTCTCACATTTTCTTCACCTTCCAAGTGAACTTTAAGCGACTTCCAATTAAAACGCGCACGTTTTCTATAAATATCTAAAGGTCCTTTTGGCAAATCAGCTAAAGTTTCCATGATTAAAAAAAAAGAATAAAATTTACACAAACTCTTCAAAACGACTATTGAATGTTCACTGTATTTAGCGTGACTAAGAATAAAAACTGTAGAAAAACTAACCCATATTGAAATTTGATATGGTAATTCGATGTTTGAAAATTCAATGAGCTGAAGGAAAAAAATCCATAACAATGAACAGACTTCACAATATGTTGATAAATTCATATTATGAGAAAAATGTGATCGACATTGAGGAGACAAAAAGAGAATATTTCATTTTCAGGCTCGATAGGAATCTTTTATTTATAAAAATAACTATAAGTATATCTAAAATCCATGTAAAAATAATTAATTATACTTTTTTAATTTACAAGTTCGGTTTAATTATTTTGATATAATATTTGTTTTCGTACTGTCATCACAATTTGGACCTGCTTATTTCTTGCCACCAGGACGGACGTTCGAGGTTTTCTGTATTTTTGAAGAAAGAGTTTTCCAAGTGTTTGTATATCTGGAAATTATGAAAGGAATTTCGATTACTTTACATATATATTAAAAAATTTAAATTATAAATTAATCATAAATATAGAAAATGATTATTTTTTACTTACCTCCCCATCAGACATTCCAAGAGCGGAATTCAAAATAAAATCTGGGGGAGCCAAAACATCAACTAAGGACACGGCATCATTCACAAGATCTTTGCTTACTGCAATTATTCCATCTCGAAGTAAAACATCAATTTTTGAATCTAGAGATGCGTATCCTCCAGCATATAAATCACCTAATCTTCTTTCTAGAGACCAGGCAGCGTATAATGAACACAATTTTGTCAAAACGAGCCGCTCGTCGTTATTAAATTCTGGGTCTTGAATTCGATGACAGAAGGTTTGAATTATGGCGTGCTATAAAATAAAAAATAAAAAATATTTGTATTTAAATATAAATACAAGTCAATTCCAAAAAAATAATAATTTAATTTGAAAAAAATAAATAATATAAAGTACCTCAGCATAAACTAAAGTGAGAGTTCGAGCAAAATACGTTTGCGAATCATTTCTGACTTCGAAATTTCCATTTCCATTTTTCTTAAGCCTTTGAACTTTCTCGTAAGTTTTTTTCAAGTAATAGCAGGTGAGCCACTTGAAAACGAGAAGAAGATCTGTAATTGTAAGAATTTTTCATTAGTAATTCTATATCACTTTCTTAACTTTTAAATTATCTAATGTTACTTGGAAATATTTACTTTCAAGTTGCATTGTCTGATCGGTTGAAGAGCAATTAAATTTGAGGGAGAGAATCTCATTTGCTTCTTCTATAAAACTTGCAGATCCAAGAGGAGATGCGACTTTTTTTCCCTTAAGAACATTTCCCCATTGGCTTATGAGCCAATTACTGGCTTGTTGAATTAAAACGTTATTTTCTCCTTCATAAGTGCAGTTTGCATCGTTTTCTGATCTTATGTCGCCCAATCGAGATACTGAAATTTCAATTAACGCGATGTTAATAAATTTCGTCAAGCAATTTCTATTGAATGATAATTTCAACACCTTTTAAATAACCATGGCCACCACAAGCTTCGCGGCAATCTTGAATTGCATCTCGAGCAGTCCAGGCACAGAGAGGTTTCGCTGCTGATGATAAAGCATGTATTTCCAATCCTTTTGCACTGATCATTTCTTTATCATCGGAAGTGAGCATATCAATTTGAAACTCTCGAGATTTTATCACAAAAAGATGAGAAAATATAGTTATTGCATACATGGATGCTAAATGCGGAAACAATCTTCCTTGCTAAGAAATTATTATTAATTAAAGATTGAACATAAATATTATATGCATAGAATATATTTAATTAGATTATTATTAAATGACATTTTACCTGAACTTGGTATTCAATTACGGGCCACTCTTCTTTAGGAGATGGGCCAAATTGTCTCCTAACAGCAATATATCGAATTGCAATAATAGTTGCAAGTGTGAGATACATTGAACAAATCATTGTAATTGAAACTCTTCCAGTCGAAAGGGCACCCAAAGATGCACCTGAACAATAATAATTCATAAAAGTTATTATAAATTGATGATTATTTACTTTTTTTCAATTTAATTTAATTTTAATTTAATCAATTTTAGATTCCCAATCTTACCAAAAAGTTTGCTCTGATCTTTAATTCGAGCTACGTATTTTCCATCCTTCGTAACATCCGTATTTTTATTCAAAAGACTAATTCGTGGGACTCGATAATTATTAAACATTAAAAATCCATTATCCACTCCATTCAAAGCTACTTTCTCTCCCATGTCTCCAACAGTCACGCCTGGCATAGGTAAACTCGTTTTAGGGTCTCGAATTTGAAAAATAAAAGGATGCAACCCGTGATTTTCATTATCTGGGGTGATTAACTGAGCGTAGACGACTGCATGGGTTGCAGTTTTTCCTGTAGATAAATAAATAAATAAATAAATAGATTTCAAATAATTTTTTTAAGAGAATATTTAAAAAGGATACTATTTTTATCGTATAATATAATTTCATTTTTTACCTAACGCTCCAGCCCAGCATTTTGCAGATTCAAAATTCGGAGAGTGAAAAATAAAACTCTCAGTTTGTGGATCATATTTTGCAATTGTTTGCATTCCTCTTACATTGGTTCCATGACCAATTTCGGTCAAGGCGAAGCAACTAGTGTACTGAAAAATAAAGATGATTTGTATTTTTTCTTTCTTGAATATATAATTATCATTTCATTCATTTCTTCTTGTACTTACTTCACCCTCTTGCATTTTTTCCAAAATATCTGCATGACGATCTGAACCTAAAGTTAGTATTACTGAAGGTACCATTCCCTGAGTTATTCCTGTTATAACTGGTAATGAGGCATCGTAGAAAAATAAATAATTGAACCAACCAGGATTATCCATTGGCTAAAAACGAAAAAATAATTTGCAAATTTCCATACAAAACTTTACATTTTATAAGTTTAAATATTTTTAAAAATTAAATTTACCAGAATATCGTTCTTGACTAGAGAATTAAGTTGTCTGTAACATCTTCTCCTAGTTTCGTCCAAAGATATTGCTTTTATAGGTCTTTGAAACTCAGGACTCGTTTCTATGTATTTCCATAATTTTTGCTGAAATTAAAAACATTATCATATACATATTTTCCATTTTTTTTCCAGAAAGACAACTATTTAAATATTGTGTTACTTTACCTGGTATTTTAGTAAACCTTCACCTAATAAATTAACTTTCATTGACTTCCAATTAAAAGTAGCTCGTTTTCTATAGACTTCCAGTGGTCCTTTTGGTAAATCTCGAATTGAATCCATCGCTTTCACCAATTTTACACTATGAATCCTAAAACAAAATTAATTTATTTAAAATAAAATAGCACTTGATTTCACAAATTATTACTATTCTAATTAATTATTTTTTGTAAAAAAAAATGTGTATATGTATTTAAAATAATTATTGTTACCTCATTTTAAATATGACTTGAGAGAATGATAATTATTTGACGTTTATATTTAAAGTCAGATTCTTATTCACAAACATCAAAATAGATTCTGCTGCGTACTTACATATGAATGGAGGTTTGTATATCAATAGAGGTGTTTTTATTTTCTGGTACGTCATTCTGATTTAATTTGCAAAAGTATATATGAGGAAGTGACTAAAGTACCGTCTACTTTATTTAAATTTAAATTTGAGACGATAGATAGAAAAAATACATATTCAAATAAAGAATAAAAATCTCATACTAAATTAGATAAAAATATTTCTTTTAATTGAAAGCAGAAACATAACAATTTTTTCTAGTAAGTAAAAACTAAGAATCATTTTTCTTGTCTTCTTGATCTTTGATTTATAGTTCTAGAAGAAGGATTTGAAACTTTTTTTTACAAATTTTCAATTTTCTCTAAATAAAAATGACATTATTTTAAAAAATTAAAAAGAAGTTTGAATAAGTCTTTCTTAAGAATCGCGATTGGATATTTTTTCATAAATTAATTGCGGAAGCAATGCCAATAGTTCAAGGATTTTGATAAGAAATCGTATTCCTTGCAATCCGTCAAGAGGGGAACTTCTTTCATTTTATTTTAGAATGATTAAAATCGATTAGTTCGATTAAGTCGAAACGTTTTAAAGAAGCTGCTCTTAAAATATGCAATTCAATTTCGAAGTTAATTTGGTTTTAAAAATTTATCTACTCCGCCTATCACGTTTCTGGACATGTAATTTTCAATTATTGTACAATTTACAAATCTTTGTCAGTCAGATTTATTTATAATTTTATTCTCTAAGCAATCACTTCTCTTATTCGATAGTATAATATAATAAGCAGTTATTTTCCCCCATAAAGTGATTTTTAGACAACATAGATTATGATAATCATTTTGCTTTTAATACAAAGTGCTTTTGCTACTAATCATAGGTATGAAAATCAAGATTTTTAGATAGCTAAGATTGATGATAAAATTATAAAAATTTAGTTACAGTGTCTTGAAAATGGAACAACTTTGCCCAGGACAAGTAAATCAGCAATTAAGAAATTTAATTGAAAGGATGATCGACGAGGTTCAAGAAAGATTAAAATGCATTGTTTACATCGCAGATTCTTATTATCGAAAAGTAATCAACTTTGGTCAAATAAAAGTTGCACATATTTTTCCTATTTATCAGGTGATCAATAGAATTAAATAAATAATATGATTTCTAAATAATTGGAAATTGAATAATAGTTTCATTAAATTTTTGAATTTTAATTTTTTATAGTTAAGGATTCGAGACAGTGAAGAATTTTCGCCTCCAAGAAATCGAGTTATTTCGATTCTCAAAAACAGTCGAGACGCAGCTTGTAATTTGTATATTATTTTAATCGCAAATGGATTGCAGAATTTAAAATTGATACAATATTCCGAAGAGTGAGTTGTAATAAAAAATTCGATTTGTTTGAAGGAACTAATTACATTAATAGAAATTTTTTTAAATTATTTTAGGAAGCGTTACATTGATACAAAAGCAATGTTTATTATGATGAACGATTTTCGATTACTAAATCCAGAAATGCATTATCTGTGGAACAGAATAATAAACGTAATTTTTATTCGGCAATATAGTGCATTTAAAAGACGTTCTGGAGAACAATTAGTTCGGGAGTGGTATGATTTAAATACGATTTATTATCCTGCAAGAATAAAAGGATTCGTGGAAACAAAATATATTGATACTTTCTATCGTGGAAGATTTCGTTATGGTATCGATCATTTTCCCAAAAAGACCAAAAATCTTCGACATAAACGTTTACGGTAAGTAAGTTAAAAAGCTAAATAAATTAAATATATTTACCATAAATAAATTAAATATATTTTTACAGGGTGGCTGTATTTCAACACATACCAGCAGTGACGAAAATTGCAGAAAATTTTTATAATGATATCAATAAAAAAAGCTCTCAAGCTTTAGGATTGGAATTCGAAGTTCTTAAATTTTATTATTCTTATTGAATAAGATTTTCCTGGAGTTTACTAGTTTCTTTAAATATTCAAATGGATTCTATTTTTATTCCAGCTAATGAAAATTATTGCAAAAGCCATCAACTTCCGTCCTTTATTTTATGCCCCAAATAACATTAAGGCAGAAAAATGGGGAACTGTAGGAGAGAATGAAACCAATGGACTTTTGGGAGAAGCAATATTTGGAAATGCAGCTTTTTATCTTGGAGATTTGCATTACACACTTCGTCATTTAAATATAATGGATTTAGCCTGGCCTTATAATATTGAATGTTTGACTTTTTTGACTCCTGAATCCCTGACTGAAAATTCTTGGAAGTTGTTAATTATACCTTTCAAGTAATGAAATTTATAAAAAATGTAACTATCCCTAACTAAATAAAAAATTAATCCTTGAAAATATTTAAACTTTTCAGATTATACTCTTGGGTGTTGGTAATCCTGACACTTTTAATAGGAGGAATTGTAATTTTCTTATTTGCTCTCTTCTATGAAAAGAGGATAATACTCTGCAAAATTGGCGGGCCGAATATAGAAGAAACAAAAAAAGCAATGAAGATTGTGAAAAATAATCAAATGAATCCTCTAAAACAGAAATTAGACGAAGAGATGGAAGGTCTCTATCTTTTTTCTGATCCCCAAAACAGTATGCTGTATACTTATAGTATGTTATTACAAGTTTCGCTTCCTATGCTACCAAAAGCATTTGCAGTGAGAATTTTTATTGGCTGTTGGTGGTTATATACCATTTTAATCACTGTCACTTATCGAGCAAGCATGACTGCTGCCCTTGCTAATCCTATTGCCAGGTTTGTCGCTTTTCCACGAAATTTAAATTCAATTTTTTTTCGGTTTAAAACAGAGATATCATGGAAAATAATTGTTTTTACATTTTTTCAGAGTGACGATCGACACAGTAGAGCAATTGGTGAAAACCTCAATTACCATTGGAAGTTGGGGAAATGAGAAGAAAGAATTTTTTCTCTCATCTGAAGATCTCAATTTGCAAAAAGTAGGAGAGAGATTTGAAGTGATTGAAAATGAAGAGGAGGCAGTTGCTCTAGTGGCAAAAGGAAGATTATGCTATTACGAAAATAATTTTGTCTTACAACAGGCACGAGTAAGCAGACAAGTTCTGGAAGCTGAATTGAAAAAAAATGCAACGGAACGCAATAAGAATGTGGCGACTGATAGAAATTTGCATGTCATGGAAGAATGTGTCATTAATATGCCAGTATCTCTTGGGTTGGATAAAAATTCACCTTTGAAACCTCGAGTAGATCAACTGGTTAGACTTCCAGCTATTACTATTATTTATTTTTTGATGATTGTTTTTATAGTTTCCAAATATTTTAGGTGATACGTGCTACAGAAGTGGGATTACTTCAAAAATGGCTAAAAGATGTGATGGAATGGTCAAAAATTGCAGAGAAGAGACAAAAAAATGAATCTGAAAAAGCACTAGTTAATTTTCATAAATTACAAGGAGCATTAGTGGCATTAGCAATTGGTTATTTTTTTAGTTTTATGGCTTTGGCAGGTGAAATTTTGCATTGGAAATATATCGTTATGAGAGATCCTTTATTTGATAAGTACCATCTTGATGTATTTTACAACAAAAATTAAATGATAAATATAATAAATATATTTCATCCTCGGTATAAAAAATATTTAATTAAAAATCTAATTACCTAATTTTCTTAGCTGTCACTAGTTCAAATTTTTCTATCTTGACGTTCCTAGAGGGCGCAAATTTCAAATAAGTTATAATAGAACAGGTAAATACATATATATATCAAGAAATATCTATAATAACCAATCACTAGTTTTTTGAACAAGTTAATTGTAATCCCGAACACTGCAAACACGTCTTATTTTCTGCTGCAACGCAGAACATTGTCTATCATTTATATAAGCAGATTTTTATATTTCATCGTTACACCAAGTTACATACTCATTTCTTTGATTATCTAGTAAAATAGTAAATAAGGATACGCGTATCTTTATTTACTATAGCATATTACAAAAGTATCTCAGACAATTATTATTTATTTAGCTTCACACTCTCTCAGAAAAATGTTCTGTATAATAAAACTCACTTTTCAGAATAATTCTTCTTGATCAGACAGGAGTTTTAAATAAAATTCGTACAATTTAACGGGTTTATTCCAATCTTAGTTTTATCTAGTTTTATTACTGTAGATCATTTAGATTCTAGAACTACACACAAGGGGTCTTTGCAGCTTTGGTCGTGTCACATACACTGATATATATAATACACTGGATACAGGATTCAATAGAGCGATCTGTGCCGACTTGAAGAGCCGCCATGTTCAT
>JAUESI010000003.1:4122500-4149559 GCA_032275145.1 Synergus laeviventris | reverse complement strand
TTTTCAATCGTATCTGAAGCTTCGACCTCCAAAGTGATCGTCTTTCCTGTCAAAGTCTTAACAAAAATTTGCATTCCACCTCGCAGACGGAGAACCAAGTGAAGGGTGGACTCCTTCTGAATGTTGTAGTCGGACAAAGTACGACCATCTTCCAACTGTTTTCCAGCGAAGATCAACCTCTGCTGATCTGGAGGAATTCCCTCCTTGTCCTGGATCTTAGCCTTAACGTTCTCGATGGTGTCAGATGCTTCAACTTCTAAGGTGATAGTCTTACCTGTAAAAAATAACGAAAGATTTAATAATGATGTCAAATTATTATAATAAAAGATTTGAACGTAGAATATGTCGTATAAGAATTAGTTATAATCTTAAATATTAAAATCGTAAATTCCACATAATATGTAAGGGCGTTGAATAAAAGGACTAGTTTAGTTTCTCTTTCTAATTCGTTTGCTCTCTCTGCATGCGCCACAGCCGCCCTTAGATTCATTCTTGAAATTTTTAATTTCGACGAATTTCTAAGTCCGTGTATCCAACGTCCTTAAGGCCTCTACCCAGCACAACTTTGATAAAATAAAATTTATAAAGTTAAAGATCCATACCAGTTAAAGTTTTGACAAAGATTTGCATTCCTCCTCGGAGCCTGAGAACCAAGTGGAGGGTGGACTCTTTCTGGATGTTGTAGTCAGACAAAGTACGACCATCTTCCAACTGTTTTCCGGCGAATATCAACCTCTGCTGGTCTGGTGGAATTCCCTCCTTGTCCTGAATTTTAGCTTTTACATTCTCGATGGTGTCTGAGGCTTCGACTTCGAGGGTGATGGTCTTTCCAGTCAATGTCTTAACAAAGATTTGCATTCCTCCTCGAAGACGAAGGACTAAATGCAAGGTGGACTCCTTCTGAATGTTGTAGTCGGACAAAGTACGACCATCTTCCAACTGTTTTCCGGCGAATATCAACCTCTGCTGGTCTGGTGGAATTCCCTCCTTATCCTGGATTTTTGCCTTTACATTCTCAATGGTGTCGGAAGCCTCTACCTCAAGAGTAATGGTCTTTCCCGTCAACGTTTTCACAAAAATCTGCATGATTTCCTGTAAGAATAATAAATATTGTAGAATCAGGTTCGAAGAAATAGTATAAGAATATAACTGAAACAGTACAACAAAGCCTTTATAAACAAATTTTTAATTATTATAAAATTAGATAACAATTTATCAGCATAAAATTTTTGTTGTGTTTCTTGATTCGAATAAAAGCGTTTTCAAAATATTTTTTAAAAAATCAAAATGTATTAACGGGCCTCTTAGCAGACATTAACATTAACACCCTTTTTTTCAAAAAATTGGTTTCATTTTTGCAGTCATTCGTTGTTCTAAATTTAGTTTAGAATGGTTTTGCAAATCTACCTAAATGCGACCTAATGTCCTCGAATGGTATGTTGAGGGTCAAATTATGAAAATAAATAGTAGAAATTGCTGAAGTTCTCAAAGTAGAACACGAACAGTTTCTAAACCACACCTGTTTATAAAAATAAAACAGCTGTATTGGAGAAGCGTCAAAAAAGTTTTAATACACAGCACTAAAATTTCTCCGCAAGTACTAAAACTATAATATCCGGATTTATTATGTTTATTAAGTTTCCAAAAAGTGAGTCATAAGTTTTTCCAAGTAGACAGCTGAGTTTAACGCGACAGAGATTGGAGCGCGATCAATAAACTGGTAGAAGAAAACGAACGGACTCGTACAAAATGGCTTTCTACTCCTGATCCGAGCAAGAACAGATGTTCTTGCTCGGATCAGGAGTAGAAACCAGAGAGACTGCTCTGCACTATGCGTCATGCGAGTTTATACGGTATTGTCAAATCGAACATTCGACTCTGACTCTGGTGCAGATAACCGAATACGCTATAAAAAAATCGGTGTTAAGCATCATAAAATCCATGAATTTCACTTTTTCAGAATAGATTTCATCACCTAAATAAAGAATTTAGAAACTCAGAAAAAATTCATTACTGAATACTAGGCGAAAACAAAGATCATATGACTATGGCAATATGGGCGTTGTCAATATATTAGCTTCTACGCACTTTCCAGAAAAATGTCACAAAATTAGCTAATTTATTTAGAAAAAAGAGAAGACTAAACGTTCCTAAATCACTTTATAATAATAATAATGTTTCAAATCTCAGAAATTGCGACGAACATTAACGTTTTTCTTTCAATGGTAGATGGCATCACTAGGACAAAGGCGACACAAAAACATATTTTTCAGGTTAATCAAGACTCATTTTTATATCTACATTAATTGACTAGTCAAGAGAAGACTCAAGAGCCATGGACAAACTAACTTTATACGTAAAAAAAATCAAATACAGGAAATTTTAATGTACTCATTTTCGTCAAAATCAAAGTTAATCCTTCACGGAAAATTGTTTTTTATATATATATATATATATATATATAAAACCTACCTATAGCTTAGTGGAGCTTTAAATTTTATAAAAGTTATTCTTTGCAGGAAAATAAAATTGCACTGGACACTTTCGAATTCACTAAAGTTTCTTCGACGCTTCCCGTTGCTTACTGAAGGGGAGGAACAAAGAGGACGTCCTTTTATAACCTACAGTGACGCTACAAAATTGAAACCTAATAATTGGTCGAGTCTCACTCTCTCACTTCGACGTTTGCTGATTGGTTGGTTGATCCTGCCACGTCACTATGAAACTCTCCCAGTCGCTTACACGAAAGTATTTTTGATTGGACGTCAAAACAAAGAGATAGTTACAATATTTTTAGCAATTTCTCGTCTTTATTGATACTATTTTGCAAAACTAAGCACTCTTTGTTACGCTAAAATTCCACACAAAATTTATTTTTAAGTTTCTCGATCAATGTTTACTTCGTAGGTGAATATTTCCCGTTGTGAGCAGTTGTGAGATTGTGATATTGATGGCTGTTGATGGTAACGATCGAGCATCGAGGATGTCGAAAAAAAATAAAGGAATGTCAATTACAAAAATCTTTTATTTTTAACAAATAGTGTGAAATTTGACTAATTCAGAATTCGATTTTTCTAGCGTCCGGGATATAAATAGTGATTAAAACAGAAATAATCAGTTTTCTTGCTAAGTAATAATATTTCTATTTTGAAAGATATTTTTTGGAATAATATAATGAGATTGAATTTGGAAGTTAAGAGTTAATATCAAGCATATCATGGATTGTTTTTATTAGAAATTATAAAAGGAAAAAGCATTCTACGTCGCTAGAAAATTCTAATATGAATTATTGATAAAGATAATCGCGAGTCATTTTTATTCATGATAAAATTATGTAATATCACAAAAATTGTGAGTCATTCTGCAGTTCTTAACACTTAAAATTGCCTAGAATATTCTAGAAATTTCTGGTCTTCTATATTTTTTATCTCAGGTTTGAAAAAAATTGCAAAATATTTCAAAATAATTGTAAGGGTCAGCCCATGAGGTTTGAACAAATTTTCAGCGACTGAGGTAGCTTAAAATTATGTTTTTACTATTTTTTTATGGTACAAACAAGATATTAGTCGTAATTTACCTGTTAGAAAAATGTATCTTTTCATTAGTCGTAAAAATCTACATATATATCATACTATCATGAATCTAGAAAACCTGATAACACACTCTCTATTCAATAGACTAAAAGCAAGAGTTTTCTAGAACGAGATTCACGTGAGGTCGACGTAAAGTCTATTTTTATGCTTCCATTTCCTGTTAGATGTCATTGGATACTTCAAATTTTGTTAGAAAAGCTTCAAAAGATGTACTAATTCTATTTTTGGAAAATAACATTCCCCCCTCAAAATCTTTCCACGTGCAAAAAATCAGTTTCCCTTGAAATTGAGAAAATTGAAAGGTAATTCAGTGTCATAGCATTTTCCCGCTTCCTAATTTCCAATTATCTAACTTGCAATAACTAAATTAATTCTAGCTTAAAAATTAAGAGTGAGAAGTAAAATAGTAAAGTAGAAGAGATTTATTGAATAAATATAAATTGTATTTTACTGCAGATACATTCATAACTTGATTTCAATCTAAGGAAAAATTTAATTTCCTTAGAAGATAAAAATGGAATTGTAGTAGTGAAATTTGTTCTTTTTGGTCCTTTTCCACGACTTTTGTATTTTTTGTATCATTCATGGGTCCTTTCAAATGGATCGAAGAATCCTGGAAAAATTATATTCATTTAAATTTATGTTGTCATTCACTAAAAGACAACTTTTTTTTATTAAAAATCAGTTTGCCAAATCATCTGCGAAATATCACAAAAGGACTAAAAACGTCTCAAGAAAACAAAAGACTTGATTTCAAGATTATTAAAAGTCTTGCGATAATCTCAGTCTCGTCATCTGATATCATCATTCGGTTTTAATAAACTAACGTTTAATTGGAAAATTAAATAATTTTTTGAAAGAATATTGTATACAAAAGTTTTATATTTAATTTGATTAACTCTTACCTATAAAATATCTCCAGTAATCTTCTTTACTTTCGTCTTCTGCATTGCTTTCACTGAATCCATTCACACGTATCGAACAATCCTGAAACTAAAAATAATATTCCGTTAAACCTATGTTAATCATTTATTAACAGATAATTATTTTTTGGGAGGGAAAGTCAGCTTGCCATATCATCTGCGAGATATCACAAAAAAACTAAAAACGTCTCAAGAAAACAAAAGACTTGATTTCAAGATTATTAAAAGTCTTGCGATAATCTCAGTCTCGTCATCTGATATCATCATTCGGTTTTAATAAACTAATGTTTAATTGGAAAATTAAATAATTTTGTAAAGAATATTGTATACAAAAGTTTTATATTTAATTTGCTTAACTCTTACCTATAAAACATCTCCAGCATCTTCTTTACTTTCGTCTTCTGCATTGCTTTCACTTAATCCTTTTAGACGCATCGAACAACTCTGAAACTAAAAATAATATTCCGTTAAACCTATGTTAATCATTTTTTAACAGATAATTATTTTTTGGGGGGGAAAGTCAGCTTGCCATATCATCTGCGAGATATCACAAAAAAACTAAAAACGTCTCAAGAAAACAAAAGACTTGATTTCAAGATAATTAAAAGTCTTGCGATACTCTCAGTCTCGTCATCGATGTCATCACCCAGCTTTGGTCATTTAATTTGTAATTGTAACATTTTTTCAAGGAAACTATAGATAAGAAAAGGAGTTTATGAAATTTATTTACTCTTACCTATAAAGTCTCCAGAATAAAATTTACTCCGATTTATCTTCTTTTAGTTTTTGGGTTATAATTGTCCAAAAATTTGGTCACAGATCGTGGGAAAAACATTCACTGAGTTCTCCTACAAGGATGCTATATCCTATAAAAAAATTAAATACAAAATAAAGAAATATTCAATAGTGGAAATATTTTAACGAGCCTTATTTATTATTGAATTTTAAAGCATTAAATTTGTCAGTGATCTAAATTATAAAGTGCACAAACCTGAAACCAGATGAAAAATTTGATCCTCAAAAATCCTTAAAATTTGTATCCCGAGAAGCTTTTGTCTGCTTTCTTAAGCCTCGGAAACACAATAAAGAAATCGTTATAACGAGAGAGATCAAGGCCTTCAATAAAATTTCTAAAGTCCAAAGTACGAAGCAAAAAGCTTCATTGGAACTTGTTAATATCAAATCTTCAGAGTATCGTCTTTTTCTTAGTTTGAGAGTTCTTCTTAGCCAAAATCTCACTTTTTTCAGCAAAGGGTTTGACGCAAATGAGGACAAACATATCCTCATCATTATATGTGCTATTATTATCACTTCGCACCGAAGTATGTAATTTTATATTAAATCGATTCTTGTAATATAAATAAAAAGTTTTGAAAAGTGAACTAAACGTCTGTTTAAAAATATTATTAGTGAATTAGAACGATTTACTTTATAACTAGACATAAAGGCGAAACATTTTTATTCTTATGCTTGTTTCTTTATTTTCCTTTTAAAAAGTGTAATAAAAACTAATTTTAACAATGATTTAGAACGAAATAAAATAGCAAAGCATTATCAAAAGTAAATTTTTAAATATGGATTGGTTTATTTATTTATATCAGTACAGAAGACCTAATAAATCACCAAGAAACATCACGTATTGCGCATGAATACAAAATAATATATTTTACTCGGCACGCCATGAAAACAATTAGGATTTCTTTTTAAGTAAAAAAATTATAGGCACATGCCTTTTAAATGAGATTCTCGAAAATCCTAGAACGAAAAATGAAAAATTCCCAACAATTTCAGATTATCCACTTCTCGTTCCAGGATCTTCGAATTTTATCTGCGCACTTTCGTCATAATTTATAATCAATACTTTCCTTATATAACACATGTCATTCAAAAATGACGACTAGCATCTCGAGTCTTTTAAAATCAGTAAGAAGAAAATAAAATGTTTATTGTTTCTTTACAAGAAACGAATTTGAACTAGAATTTCAATCCCTCCCTCATCCTTAGACTCTATGGGTTTCTAATACAAAAAAATCTAATTAAATTAAATAATTAACGAATATTACTTTCTTAGATGAAGAAAAGTTTGGTCGAACCGTTTGCCCAACCCTGAAGATAGAGCAACCATCACACCCAATTAAAGTGCTCACTGGCTCTCTCATTGCTAGCATGACGGTTCAACTAACCTTCTCTCTTCCATGTAAAAAAAATGAAATATCTATGAAACTTTGTCCAAGAAATGATTAATGAAACCTAAATCCTAATTTTAATTTTTGCTAAGAATTTTTAAACCAGTTGCGAAAGTTTTATAGATTACACATTCATTAGCAACCAGATTGAACAGTGGAAATGGGCAATCTTCGAAGTTAAAACACAAAAGAGGAGCACGGAGAAAAAATGTAAAAGAAAATCATGACCACTTTCCAATCGGCGTAGTTCGTAACTTTAGTAGGAACATATATTTCGAAAGTCATGATCGTATTTTAAAATACGATTCGGGCTAAAAGAAAACTAAAAATGTTATTAATTATCAATTAGTAAAACACCACAGCATTCAATTAGTTTTGCACTGAGCTAGAAGAAATTGACATATTCTCTTTCAAAGAACAAGTTTTAAAAAAAAGCTCATTGCTAAACTTTTCAAATATCAACTAACATATTACAATTACGCGCTTGCAAAAAATCCTTTGAGAAGAGAGACGTTAAAAATACGAAAAACTACTTGCACGATAGAAAAAAGTCATGTCTCTATTATCAGAGAATCCGATTTTTTGAAAACGTACAAAGTAGTAATAAATATTGAATATTTGTTACTACGTGTAAAACGCAAAAAAAAACAAAAAAAACCCCGTCGATTTTTATAACTGTGTTACTGTGTGTGTGGCCAAAAGGACAAGAATGTGTCCCTTACTGCACGCATATTTCCTATAGAGTCAATGGTCTTAAAAAAGGAAACGTCCGAATGCAATACACGTTTGATTTATTCAATTAAAGTTGGAAATTACAAGATCAGAACATACACCGTGTCGAAGAAACCTTGTCGATGATACGATCAAGTTTTCAACTATTTATCATTTATTAATTATTTAATATTTTGTAAAGGGCTTTCAACTAAGAATAATGTCAGATTGATAGAAATCGTTTGAGTTTTAAAATCAAATGAAATATCGGTGAACGTCAAAAACTCAGAAGCTGCATCTAAAGTCTTTTCAATTGCTTTTGTGAGACAGACAATCTATTATTCTTTATACGTCGAATCTTACTAGAGCAAACGTTTCTTTTTTTTTCGTTTCTTTACGACTACACACACAACATACACATGGAGATTCGATACAAATGATCTTCTCTACGTTTTAGCTTCAAAAATTACAAATCTTTGCAGCTCATCTCCCTCGAAATTCACTCCCTTAGTATCAGATTAATACTATAACTAAACTTGCAATTCAAATTGCGCCGCCCAATGCATTCTATTGATTCATCCGAAGAAATCCTAGACCTAGGTAATCGAATCAATGGCCTGTTAAGTTGATTTAGACAAATGAGTTACTTTCAATCAATTGTATTGCCTAACTCATCACTGATTCTCATTCCTGACCTCAGTAAACAAGCCAATGATTCAATAGAAATTTATCTTCTTATGATAGATAAGTTATACTTAATCAGTAAAGTGAATGTTTTGGTAGGATCTACTTAGAATCCGTCTCCATCTTAACTTCCTCAGCTTTCTTGTCCTTTTTTGAAGTCTCGTTGTCGGTTCCCTCGCCATTACTATTATCACGTCTTCGTTTGCGAGCGAAACGTCCCTTATATTTTGGTGGCGGAAGTTGTTCCATACCAAGGACTTTATGGATTTGGCGGAAAGCCACTAACCTGAGTGCATGCTGCGCCGACGCTGTGATGTCTTCTCTTTGTTGGGCAGTCATAGTTCCTATTGCGTCAATTGGATCCTTTTCACAAGGATCTGACAATCCTGAAGACAAAAACAAACCTTTTTTGAAAATGAATTAATTTCTCATTGGAAGAAAAATGACGATTTTTATTGAGAAGTCAGATTGCCAAATCATCTGCGAGATATCACAAATAAACTAAAAATTTCTCAAGAAAACAAAAGACTTGTTTTCAAAATAGTTAATAGTCTTGTAATACTCTCAGTCTCGTCATCGATATCATCATTCGGTTTTTAATTTTTCAAAAGAAATTTGTGAGACAAAATATATTTTAGTAGAAAGGATCTCACCTGGTCCTCCAGGAAGCAGAATTCCTCCAGCTACACATTCTAGCAATCGTCTTAAAGCTTCTCCTGGACTTAGTGGACCACCAGCAGTGCTGATCACCTTCTCAGTCAATAACTCCAACGCCTTTGGATCAAAATAAAATTTCTTTAGAATAGGTAAAATACTCGAAATTAAGGGCTTTTCTTAAAAAATTAGAAAACATAAAACAAGACTGGAATCGTTCATAAAATAAAATAGTAAAATATACTAACCCATGAGTTCAATGGACCCCAGGTTGGCACTCGGTTGCACAAATCTCGCATTATGCGTATAACCATTACGCAGCTCTGTAAGGAGGTAGCTCTAGCCTGTTAGAAATACAAAAAATCTTATATTATATAAAAGTCATTTTACCTTGCATTAACTAAATCCCTCGAGGGGTCACCAATCATCAACCTAAGCTAACCTTCGTTTGCTTTGTGTGGGCTTTAGCTAACCTTCCAGCCTCGTGCCTAATTTTTAAAATATTAGCCCATATCAATTTTACCGGGTGTTTATTACAATTAACGCGATTCAAACAAATACCTATCATTATCAACAAATAGAAAAAGTGCTTAAAACTTGACCTTTACTTTACATTTACCAAGTTTATCAAATGTCTAAAAATTCGTAAATCAAATAAAAAGAAACACCCGGTATACTCATGACACCACTGTGTACTTGTGCTTGTCTGTCTCTTATTTTTATTCGGCGCTCTCTTTCGCAATACCTTTATAGTTTATAAGTATAAAGAATCAAAGTAAAATGCTCAAGGAATATATCTTTTCAATAAAAATCTGTAATATTTACCTGTAATTTGTAACATTAAAGGTTTAGTCAATGCTTGAAAATGCAATGATGATCAATTTCTATAAATATGTACTTCATTTAATTAAAATGCGCTACTCTTGACTTAAAGACAGACCTAGAACAGACTCAGTCTAGGCTATAGTGCGCATTGATCCAGAATAATGAATAAGATCGATCGCGGTTCAAGAAATAAAATAAAATCTATTCTCTTTTGAGAATACAACTCTCTTGAAAATGTAACTCTCTACTATTATTCTGGATAGATTATTTATTCGAAGGAACGCATGTGCACACAACCGATGTCAAAAAAACGACAAAGGACTGCATTACACTAAAGTTCCTGCCTGAAAAACTATCTGATCGCATTCTCAATGTCAAGCTATTACAACCTCGCTAAAGAACCTTTATAACTTTGAATAATCTACAAACCAAAATTCTATAATACTACCATACTTTTCTTTGAAATCAATTAAAATAAAGTCCAAGGGCGACCGCAAAGATGAAAATGCTTAAACATCGAATGCGAGCAAACTAGCGAGGCTTCAGACCAAATTGAAAATAATATAATTAATAATTAGTTAATAATCCCACAAGGCTGGAAGTTCTAAGACTGCTCTTTTCGGACAGAGGATACTTGCACTCGTTTTTGATAAACAGAAAATTAAGTCGCGAGAGCCAAACAACTGGCCTGCTTTCTGTTTTTTCTTTTAAATTTTACTTTTTGAAAGTTTGAACTGAGTGTTAATTGATTCAAACCTGAAACCACTTGGCATGCCTGAGTGCAGCTAAAGCCTCCAAACACTTAGCCTTGGGAAGTACATCTGGCGGATCTGGTTTGGTCACAGCTGGTGTTGCTGGCGTTGTTTGCGGTTGAGCAGCTCCCTGTTGCTGCTGTCCAGCATTATCTGAGATTCCAACAAAGAAAGCAAAACACGCTTAGACAATACTTAGAGTGTTTGATCATGCCCCGTCTGATTTAATTAGCAACCCTCTATATTAGCATTTCAAGTGCAGTCTTTCAGAGCGCAAGACTCAAAAGTCAGCGGTGAAACAAAAAATAAGATTTAAACTACAGCCATAAATGCTAGCTAATGCGCTGACTTTGAGAGTTCTTTTACAGTTTGCATTGCTCTGTAAACGAACATCTTTTCTTCCTCCGAATTCTCATTTCCTATCCACTCTTAAAATCGTGACAATTAAAAAAGAATTGGTTTATGAAAAGAGAATTCGAATGCTGAAGTCTTCTTTGCAAAACAAGAGACAGTCGTGCATCGAGCATCGATGGAGGGTAATTGATAAATAACGCATGATCAAAAAGTCCATAGTTTTAAGATTGCCTCAGCGTTGTTTCTTGATCTCAGAAGCATGTCCACGTTCGATGCAAATCCGGAAAAAATTATAGATATCAGAAACTCTACTACGGAAGTCTAATTCAAAATCTATTTCATAACTGCAACTCCTTACGATTAACTATAAATTTGAAAATAAGATATCAAAAATAATCAATAATGTAAAGATATACTACTCTTCCCCGTTAAAGAATCTTGATAGAACGAAGGAAAAAGCCCAAGTTGTTTCGCGATTTTTTGTTTAGAGAGAAAAGATTTAAAAAAAAAACCGTGGACACACTAAATGCGGCTGCATCAAAAAGGAAATATCTGTTAGAATCAGAACGCACGCGAATCGACTGGTTTCGTCTCGAAGTCCTTGGCTGCACCTGTATTTTCCTGCCGCTTAAAATAAAGGTATTGAAATGTCCAGGCCATGAAAAGAACAAATGAAATTGAGAAATCGCGTATAAAAAAAATTTTTTTTAAATTAAAAAAAAAAGGTGCTTCCTCTGAAATCGTAGATAGGTTATAATAATAATTATAATGATTAAGTTATCCTTTTCTTGGCCGTCGTGGGGTCGTGAAACGATCAAATTACCTGCAGGGGCGACCGGTTTTGTAGCATCTCGCATCAAAGGACTCGTGAGTGTTACGCTGACAGTCACCGATCCACCAGAGACGGTCAATGCCGCCGATTCTGGATGTTTTCCTACGTTGTATGTGTCTTCGGGCGCAACAGTCTTCAATTGAGCTGGTAGGATCTCTGCAACTTTGTTCAACAAAGTCCTGAAAAGATTCAAATCACTCAATGTCATTCTAGACGTTAAATTAAAAACATATTTCAATCAAACACAAAAAAAGAAAATTCCATACCTAGTTGGTTTCTCAGCACAGAGAACTACAAGGCAGACATGGTTGTCGCCCGAAAGAAGAAGGCCTTTCGCAAGATTTCCAACTCTCATAACACCACGAAGAATTCTTGCGTCTTCCTTTTCTTTCTGGAAGGAAAAGAGATTTCCGTCGCTTCCGTCCTCCTTCTGTGGTGGAGTAGCGTTCTTCTTTTTGTCTCCCTCTTCCTTCTTCACGCCATCAGCATTAGCTTGAACAACAGGCGCAGGAGTTGGGGGAGCAGGAGTACTGTTAGTAGCGCCTGGTTTTTTACCTACTTCAGCCAAAGCGTCGGAGACGAATTTGAGGGCCTTCTCAGTGTGAGAAACAATTTTCTGAACTGCCTGTAGTTCTTCTTCCTTAGGGTAAATAGTCGAGTGATGAGCTAGGACATGTTTGTCGTCAGAAGAATCAGGACGCCTCTGTGGTCCCGGGAACATCATCATCGGGGGTGGTCCTGGGAACGGTCTAGGGATCGGAGGAGCACCAGGTCCTCGACCATAGCGACGATACCATTCATAGTATTCGCACTCTTCCTCGTACCTACGCCTTTCTTCCCAGTACATCATTTCCTCGTCCATCATTGGACCCATTGGCCCCATGGGACCCATCTGATTAATTTCTTCCCTACGACGCATGTACTCTTCCCGCACTTGTTGCCTGCGAAGTTTCTCCTCAAGCATCTTCCTTTGCTTGAGACTCGGCTTCATGTCAACAACGAGGTCTGGATTAACTTTCTTTTTGTAGGCGAACCTGTGACGACGACCCTTCATGTGCATATCTTTGGCGTTAGGGTCATTAAAGCGACATTCGCAAAGCTTGCAATTAAAACTGATGATCTTTCCATCCTCAGACTTGTTCTCCTCGATGTACTCCTGGCCAACAGGTTGAATGTCCTTGTCGTCAATGTTCGAGTCATCACCACCGTCGTCAGTTCCATCTTCAGTTTTCACTTCGGCTTGAGCTTGGTTCACCGTTCCAAGATTTCCAGCTAGAATTAAAGAAATTGAGGTTAATGGGAGTCTGGGGACTAAGTCCGCTCACTTTTCGAGGTAAAAACGTTCCCTTACTGTAAGCACATTCTTTAGAATCTTATTTTTTTCCCTTTAAATGTAATGAAAGTATTTCTTAGCTGCACTACGAGTAAGCAACCATAGCCGCATCTCAAAATGTAAAACAAATTGTATTAAAGTCTTCATTTAAATAATATGAGAAAATCATGCATCGAATTGAAAACGACTAAATATGTCAATATAATTGAAATAAACAACTCAACTTTCAGGCTATAAGCTTTTCAACCAGAGAATTTAAATAAAAATTATATTCAAAAGTCAATAAACCATGCAAAAAGTTATGAAAATCTAGGGTATAGGGGTCTGGAATTATTGTATAGACTGAGAAAGGAATACTAACAAGCAACAAAGTTGATTTTAGGAGTAGCCGTGACCGTGCCTTTCTTTCCGGTGGTTTTAGCAGCCGCCGCCGCAGGTTTTGGATTCAAAACTGTGGGATCAGCGCTCGGAATAGGTTTTCCGAGTTTGGTGTGTAGCTTGACGACTTTCTGATGTTTAGCACCCCGGATGTGAGCTGCATAAGCGTCATTTCCAGTGCAAGTTACATCACAAAGCTCACAACGTAGGGAATTTCCAGCTCCACGCGCTGGCGGTTGCTGTGGAACTTTGAGCGAAGCTTCCTTTTTCTTGTGCTTCTGACCCTCAAGATGCTCTCGATATGTCTGCGGTCCAGCGCAGCTAATCTTACAAACATCACAGTAATGAAGTTGCTGCGGCTTTGGTGGTTGCTTCGGGCGCATAGGCTTCATTCCACCACCGCCGGCTCCAAATCCTTTTCGTCCATAGCCCTGCCAACCTCCAGTCTTCTGGTTGGTAGAATTGGTGTTTGCAGTCTGCTGAGCTACGTACATGGTCGCAGCGCTGTAGAGCGCTGCGTCGTAGCCGGAGTAGGTGGTACTGGCTGTTTCTAGATTTAAAAAATCAAAAATTTAAATATAGATAATTAGGTCGATTTTTCAATGAAAAGAATTGTAAGTTAAATTACTTTATACAAACCTAAAAAGATTAAAAGTAACACTTACCATATTTTATCCTAAAAGCTACAGAAATCTTTAGAAACTTGACTGAATTTCAATGAGTCCCTAAGGGCAAGGGTACGTAAGATAAATTGAATTTAAGACTTTAAAAGGCTAAAGAAGACGGAAGAGATTTAAGTGAACCAAAATCAAGCTTACTATTTGTCGCCGTTGAAGGAGTCGCGGCAGGAGTTGGTGGTGCAGTATATCCAGATGAGTATGTTGCACTCTGTGTGGGATTAGATTGTTGATAAGCTGTACTAGATGCCTGATAAGTTTTAGCTTGTCCAGTTGTTGTAGCTTGTCGAGGAGCACCTGTATAAGCACTTGTCGTACTATACGCAGGCTTTGCGGCCTGGTAATGAGTTTCTGTTGTGGTATAGGTTGCAGGTGCAGCTGCTGGTTGCTGGTAGTAAGTTTTAGTAGCGTCGTAAGTTGCAGCAGGAGCAGCACGTCCGTATCCGTAATCGTAAGTTTGTGCCACAGTACCTGGATTTGCTATTAATAAACAAAATATTGTTTATTTAACTCTATTTGAGCAAAAAATCTACTTTTCTAGATTCAAATTGAATTATAAATTTTGCCACTTTCGTTATGCTATCAAAAAATTTTCCACGTGTCTTATGTTTAAAGTCTGACACGTAGTCTAAAAACTACCAAACTAAGAAATTCCTTAGATATAATTAAAATAGATTACAAGCACGTGGAAAAATAAAGAAAACAACATAAACTCTGGAGTAAAATACATAAAAGTAGGGACATCAAAAGTGAAACCTAGAAATTAATGGAAGTAGCAAGAGACCTGAGTGAGAACAAAAAAAAACAGAGGTGGACTCACCGGCGTAAGTTGTACCAGTGGCGGCTGCTGCAGCGGCCGCTTGATAAGTTTCGTAACCTGTGGCCGCAGCTGCTGCAGGTCGTTGAGTGTATGTAGCGGCTTGTGCCGCTGGCGTCACTGCGTATCCCGCTTGTCCTGTTTGATAGGCGGCCGCGCTCGTTGCCCTATGTAACATAAATTCGCTCTAGTTTTCGAAAATGTTCGTCTCTAGTTGCTCGTGGCACCGGAAAGGGAAATCGGCATGAATAAAATCGAGCAATATAATTTACATTCCCCCCTGGTCTGAGTTTACAATTCACTAACGTCGATGACTACGGACGCTCTACACACGTCGAGAAATGGCGGCCGAGCCGGCTAGGGCCTTCGAACACGTTAACAAGCCCTCGAGTGCAGAGAACGTTAGATCGCGACCAATCCGTCGCGAAAAACCTGGAGGCTTAACACTAGCTACTTAATAAAGAGTAAATTCAGACGATTTCGTACCCATATTGAGTTCCGCCGTGAGTAAATCCGAAATAATTGTTCTGCGCCATCCTTCCTTGCAGAGAATCCCGGAAAGAAGGACAATGGAGGAAGTCGTAGGGCGTGCCACGAACTCAACCTAATGGCAGTAATGGCGGCGCTGGGAGCAACGCGATTGGTTGTTTCGCTCGAACCGGGAGAAATGCGTATTTGCAAATCGCGCCGCCACTGGTCACTTCCCCAAGAACCGTTAGCCGCTTTTCGAGCAACTACCTCCGTGCAAATGAACTCACTTCGGGCTATCGCACCAGACGCAAAAACTACATTGATTAAGACCCGAGCAAGCGGTTAAGCTCATGCGATAAAACGACAAGGACTTACTGCACCGCAATCCTTGGGTCCAAGGAATCTGGTAGTTTGTAGTTTGGCAGATTTTTCAACCTGGTGTGGGTTACTTGGTACCCCGAAACGTCCGGCGTGGTCCGGCGTCACGGCATGCGCAAGAAAATACCAGTTTGCCGGCCACCGACGACGCGTGCGTGTAAAATCGGCAAGTCGCCAGCGCCTCTAGGGGCCAATTTCGTAGTTTATGACTTTATGTCATTGCGTCATCATCTTCCAAGATGACCGCACTCTGAAGGATATGTATATAGCGAATAAAAGCTGCTGCCTTTATAATAAATTACTAATTACAAAAAAGGGTTTCAATTAGCTGATTGTTCCTATTTATGAATATAAACTTTCTTATCATTGTTTGCGCTATATTACTTTATTTTCATTCTCTAATTATAAGTGAAACATTATAAATTCAATTTTTTAATTATTTTTTATTACTTATACTTTTTACCAGCTGTTTTAAGACTTTATAATTTGCAAAATTTTACATTTTTACAGTTTTTTTTAACATAATGATTATTCCAGTTTATGTAAAGCTAATAATTTTAATACCACGGCTTCCTTATGGAATCTAATATGTATTATGTAAAAGGCCATTGACCTTTATCTCTGTCGAGACGTTTCTATTGATTAAATGAGAGAGATTCATAAAGATGTGTCCACCTGAGGAAAGAGAATTAAAATATTCTATTATGTAAAAAGGATTATAATTTACTTGCTAATTAAGTAAGATATTTATGTTTTGCAAAATTTATTTTAAAATACAGAAACATTCCCTCTAATAAAATCTTGGTTTTTATCATGTATTCCTTTTAATAGAATAATTAATACCATAGAAAAGATACAGAATGGGTGTTCAATATTTAAACAATATAAACTAACAACTATACAAATTCTGAAACTAATTTACGTTTTCTTATGTTTTGAATTTCCCACCTTTTGTCATTTTCTTAGCAGCGCACTCCTATTACGGTTAAAATTTAAACTTTTAGGAAAATTGACGGTCTCCCACAGTCTTTCAGAATACGGAAGTCCTTTGTAGCGCGCGATTTTTAAATGAAATTTATTTCCGTTTTTATTTTTAAATAAATACATAATAAGAAAGAGTATCATAAATATTTTAAATATTTAAAATGCAACAAATAACGACGCACCAATTCTTCTCGGTTCGATGACCAAAAATTTGAGTGGCGCCCCATGGATTCGGAATGCGTTGCGTTTTTGTGCAAAACGATGAGAGTGAGAGAGACGAGTTAATACCACTATCTCTCTCACAGAATGCCTTCCTTGCGAAACAATTCAACACTTTTCTTGAGCACATTCGCAAATGTCATTGTTTTACTAAAGTTTCACTAAATAATATTCCAAAACAAGTTTAAATTGGTCGTCAAGTGGTATAACCTCTGGTATAACCGTATTCATATAACTTAATTGGATTTCCGCGCATGCCTTTTTTGACGACTTCCGTATTCCGATTGGACCTAGACGAGTGGAAGGGGTCACGTGTTTCTAGTCAATCTAGTGTTACAACAACTCTCTCTAGAGGATCTGTATGACTATCTGACTCTATCCCACTGATATACAGTGCTATCCTCTATGACTCATCTGTCTTACTGACTGTTACCAACTGTTACTGAGGTTACTGATGACTTTGACGAGTTTGACGTGCTCTGACGACTCCGACTGAAGCAAGCATCACACAAATGTCAAGTGTTCAAATAATTATTTATAGCCGCACAAATCTGTTTTTCGCAGTTTTCTAGTTAATTAATTAATCTGAGAATGAAACCTCGGGTTTAACAAAAACGCGTGCTTATCCGAAAGTATTAAAAGCGCGCTGAGTTATTAAAATATCAGTAAAATTAGAAATGAGACAAAACCTATGATATAAATATATATTAAGTTATATGAAGAGGAGATAATTAAACATTACAATTTTTGATAAGTATGCGGAGTATACTTCACATCACTTCGAAATTAATTTTTCTTAGAAAAAAGCAAAGGGCTACGACTGCTTTAACGAATTTATCGATATTTGGGAAACGAACATGACTTAGACTTTAAAGGTATGAACTTATTTATTATTTATATCACTTTTATATATATAGTATTCTAGAAGTACTCTTACATGTTCTTCAATCCTAAAATAACATTCCTAATTCTTTTGATTTTTTTACAGCGCACATGAAGTCAATTTTATAAGGCACAAGACTGTTTTGTAAACTAATGTGAGGATTTTTAAATTGTATATAGTCATGTCATCAGAACTCGTTAAGAAGATACATGCCAAGTATTTTAAAAGAATTCTACACTTGATGCCCAGCGATTGCGCGTCAATGGACTCTACTAGACTAACAATTGCATTTTTCGCGATATCTGGAATAGATATTCTCGATTCTCTCAATGACTTTAGTAACGAGGAGAAACAAGAAGCAATAGAATGGATATACAAATTACAAGTGACTGGAGCTGGACCTAAATCTGGATTTCAAGCATCCCCAACGCTTCCGAAAGACGCGATAAAATATCAATGTGGTCATCTAGCGATGACTTATACTGGATTGGCTGCTCTCTTGATCCTCGGAGATGATTTGAGTAGAGTAGATAAAACTTCAGTTATCGAAGGAATAAAAGCTTGTCAGAATCCAGATGGATCTTTCACTGCTATGATCACTGGCTGTGAGAGCGATATGAGATTTCTCTATTGCGCCTGCTGCGTTTCCTATATTTTACATGACTGGTCGGGAATCAACTTGCAGAAAACAATTGACTATATTTTAAGGAGCATAGTAAGTTTTTTCTTTATGTACATAATTCAGAATGGGTTCAATAATGAGTGAAAAATGGGAAATATATTAATTAAGTTCTAACGAAAACCTAATCTTATCTTTTCTTTCCCAGTCTTACGATGGAGCGATAGGTCAGGGTCCAGGTCTGGAGTCTCATGGAGGTTCTACTTTCTGCGCCATCGCCAGTCTTTTTTTAATGGACAAACTTGACGTTTTATCCGACAAGCAACTGAATAGATTAAGAAGGTGGTGCCTTATGAGACAAGATGCAGGCTTTCACGGCAGGCCTGGAAAACCCTCCGATACTTGTTACAGTTTTTGGATTGGAGCAACCTTACAAATGTTAGGAGTTAGCCATTTATCTAACTCGGAAGAAAATCGGGCATTCGTGTTGTCTACTCAAAACGAGATAGTGGGTGGGTTTGCTAAATTTAGCTTGGGTCGTGCAGATCCTTTGCACACTTATTTAGGTAAGTTCACTCCTTATTTGTTGCTATTTCATATTACTAATATGTTTAGTTCTTTTATTAAAGACTACTAGGTATTTTCTTTTAAATTAGACTGAATTTATTTAAATGAAGTTTTATCTTTGCAGGTTTATGCGGCTTAAGCCTTTTAGGAGAGCCTAGTCTATGTGCTCTGAATGCTGCCCTCAATATCTCACAACGTGCTTATGCACATTTACAAGAGATTCACAAAAAGTGGGAAAACGAATGATCAACTACCAAATATGTGCAATTTAAATTCAATTCTTTATTCAGCAAATCGAGAATAGAAGGATATTGATGAAAAGGATGTTTATCAGATTTGGAATTAGAACCTGGAAGACCCAATCTTGATAGGTTTGATCAATTAATATAATAGAAGACAGATGAAAGCTGGAATATTATTAATTCCAAAATTATCTGTAAAGGAAAATTTTTATTTCTTGATTTTTAAGCAAAATTTTAATCAATTAAATTTAGGAATTCTATACATTCGACATTACGATAAAAGTATTTTCTTTTCAAATCTATTTAAGTGAGAGTTGTTTAAGGATTATCATTTTTAGATTTGTTCTATATTTTTTGTTTGGAATAAAGGGTTTTTTAGAAGTAAGATTTTACTTATTTTTACTAAATATTTCCTCTTAAACCATATTAGAGCCTTTTTTAATTTTCTTTTAAACAAGTTTTAGTGTAAAATAGGTTAACTTCTGAATTACCTTGCATAAAATTGTTATAAAAACTTGCCTGAAAGAAGTAGAGTGTAACCTCTATGAATATTAATAATAATTATTAAGTGTATTTTAATAATGCGACCGATTTTGTATTATGTAGCTAGTACTTATTATCTGACAAAATTTTTTTTTTCGTATGAAATTTGAAAAGCTTTTGATACTCATAAATTATGTAAAATGTTCTTATATCTACAGCTTTTTATACAAGAAAAGTCCTTTCCAATTAAGTACTTTCTATATTTAAATGACAAAAACCAAACTTACATTTCTAAAAATAATATTCCTTCAATAACAGTAATTTTCTGTTTGAGAACCCTCGTTTTTTTTCTGCTTTACAATGCGAGTCACGAGCGAACATTTAGATTGATGATTAGTATTCAGTTCCGGTTTTGGTCTCGACAAATTACCTGTCCAGGTTCGACACGGATTTCATAAACTTAGGAATTTCATCGAGTACAGTCTTAATCTTATTATATCCTGAGGCGATTTTTCTGGACGTTCTAGGAAACTCTGTAAACCCAGATCCGGTTTAAAGAATGAACTTACTTCTGGTCACTAATCATGAGAATAAATCAATCTCTTTTTTATGACCTTGGAAATGAATCATGCGATGCGGGTTCTGTCGTTGAGTTTCCACATCCTCGTACCTATAGAATTATTCACTTTCTAATTGAAATCATATTAAGATCGATACAAATTCAGACGTCTCAATGTCACGAGACCAAATTTTGAATTCTTGGGGATCAAGGATATGATCGATTTAAATTAGATCAATCTAATCTTGTTTTCTTTTCACTTTTATGTTTATATACTTGTATTTTTTATCCATTTTGACAGTCAATTACTTTAAATTATCTTGGAACCTTTTTAAATGTTAAAATCCTTTTCTACAATTATTTGCAAAGATTGAAAATTTGGTGATCACTACAATTAATGATTTTTAAAAATTGAGGATTGGCGAACTATGCAAAAGTCTTGCAAGAAGAAACTTTTTGATGAATCAGCTAAAAATTCGTTGCACTAGAATTATTCTTGCTTTTCATCCAATGATGAAATATTTTATTAAAGTTACAAATAGGGATTTTAAGTTTGTTTTCAGCTTTTCTCTTTCCCCTTTTTTAGAAATTAGTATCTCATCAGTAAAATAAAGTAGCAGAATCGTAGTTCTTTTTTCCAATTTCCAAAGACTCGAGCATAGTAGTTTTTCTGTTAACCTTGGATGACAATAATGGTCAGTACTAAGGCTGATCGCGAATCCGTGCCGGTTACTCGAGGCTAGTCCAGATAATTACGTGACGTGTTATATATCAGGTACAAATTCGTAGAATGTTTCCTTTCGTAACTCGCAAAAACCATTTCCATTCCTCGACCGAGCATGTCAAATCATTAGCAATCAGTAAGTTATTATTTTCACAAACTTTTTACCCTTCACTTACATTGACTTTGATTTGACCTTGAAAATATAACGTCCTTCAAGGAGAAGGCCTTTCGATGTTCTGTGCCCCAGGTGATTTCCACTGTTCACACTGACTTTATAAAGTCATTCGTTACTATCAAATTTAAATCAATCAAAATTTCAAACTAGAATTAGAAACTGAAAGTCTGCATTTGAGTCTGAATTTGAATAAGTGTACAAAATAGTTGTAGTATATAGGAGGAAAATATTTCCAGGCTTAATCAAATTAACAAAAAAAAACAAGAGTTAATTAGTACCTGAAATATATGTTGATATATATAGCTAATAATTAGTTTTAACATCTGGATTACTTCAGTAAATTAAGTACCTGTAGTAGATTGCAAGCTAAGCTGTGTCCGTTAGTTTAATTACGTGAATGAAACAATGTACCTGAATGAAGTGAAACTATGTAGTTCATTGAATTGAAATTCTTTGAAATTCATTGAATGAAACCAAGTGTTTGAATGCAATGAACTAAGGGGTGCCTTAAATAAAATATAGTACCTGATATCGGCGATACTTGAATGAAATAAAGAAGCATAGGTGCCCAAATTAAAATTAGGTACCTAAGGTACCTGAACTGCATTTATGCGCTGAAAAATCCAATTGGCTTGAAAAAAAATGAGATAAAAATAAAGTGATCTGGTCTGAATTTAATCAAAGCTAAACACTAAATGTTTCTTTCTTCTTTATTATGTACAATACTTCCGGGATCAATGCACCTGTAACGCACGGCTGCCTATTTACAGGGTTTTTTTTACACAGCTTGGGAAATTATGTGGTAATAGAACATAGAACTCAATACGTTTAAGGAATCCAAATAGAGTCATAATTATCTTGCATGTGATCTTTAATTTCATTTGAATAAAATTAATATATATTTTTTTTGAAATATGATGTGATTTCGGAGAAAATGACCTTCTAAGGTCAGTTTTTCGGGGATAAAATAATTTGATTAGTAAATTACAATGGAATTAATTGAATTAGGACCAAAAGCTGATTACTCTGGATATTATGCAATAAAAAAGACCTTCGATTTTATCGAATTCCTTTAGATCATTGATGTCGCCAGACTGACCTTGAATTTCTAATGCTGAAACGAAATGTATGCAGAAACCTCAACTAGGTCGATTAATGTAAGATGCAAAGAACCAAGATACCTTCAACTGAACTAAACGACACGTTTTTCCAGTACCGATTTAAAAACCAATAAAGGATTCATTTGGATTAATTAAAATTAATAAGTATTCATATTTGTAAAAATTAAAATTGAGTACTATAAAGATCTGAAATCTTATATTTCTACCGATTCAAATTGTGTTTAATACTTGAAGATAAAAAAAACTGAAAGTTGAAATGAAAACAGGTATTTTGTCAACTTAAAAAGAAAATAATTAATTGTGAAATGCTTCTGGTTTCACATTTCACGCCACAAAAATTAATTTAGTGTAATTTATATACGTCCAATGAGCACATAGACATAATAAGAATTTGTTACCTATATAAACAGAACAATTAGTAATCGTACAGGGAGCCGAGTGAGGGGACAAGTGGATGTTCCTATGGACTTTCCTAACACGTCACGATGTAATTCCACTTTATGGTGTTACAAAATTCTTACATATGTTCTTTAATGATACATTAAGGAAGGTTACAAAAAGAAACTGTAACTTTCATTTTTTATGTCTTGTAAATTAATAAAAAAGTACCTATTCAGGAATTCAAAAAGGCTGTAAAAATATATCTTTATTCCGTTTCTTCACCCTAAAAAATTAATTCATAAACTGCATGCAATAAAAACTATTTGAGTTATTTTTTATATCTGAAGACGTCAACATATTTGTAACATATCAGACCCAAAGAATCCACAGTGAAAAAATTCCCGGATGACTCATTTAATTTTATCAGTCGACAAACTGTTGAAGAGGACCTTGTTCTTCATTTTTTTTAAGTGTCTACAAACGATTTATGTAATTAGTTAATTAAAATTGAACTAGTACCTGAATATAGTATTGGCAGTTGGTACCTGTAATGGTATTTATTATCAGTTCCTGCAACTAACACGTATAACAAATATAAACTAATACTGATAACTAGCAGTATCAACTAGGGCTGGTAAATAGTAGTACCTACTAGTAGTGGTTACCAATACCGTTAACTAATAACTGTACTTAAACTGCCATGAATCTAGTACTCATTATTAATACCCCCAACTATATGTAATACCTGATAGTATATAAGTGGAGGCACAAAAGGGTACCAAAGGACACCAAAAGACATTCAGGTACCTGAAGTACCTGAGGAGTTGCAACATCTTGGAAATCTGAAATTGATCTAAAAAAAGGATAATCATCCTAAGGATATCAGTTCAGGTTGACCTTGAGTCTTTATTAAAAGAACAATGGTCCCCTTAGCCAATGTATGCCGCAGACACGAAACTAGGCCTGTGCTGGTGACGTAGCCAGGGCGATTATGAAGCGGCGCGTTTGCAGGATTGAAACAAATAGGCCGGCGACTTTCACCGCGGCTCTGTTCAACTCCACTCCGCACCACTCTTGGCCCAACAACTTCAGCTCAAGTCGAAGTAGCAATGCCTCTCTTTTCAGGTGGGGGATCGTGCTCGCCAGACACGAGACATACCTCAGAAGCGGACGTGTGAATTCTTTTTCCTCAGTTTAACCCGCGCACATGTGATTGATCTCTCCTCGAGGAACCTCTCGTTCCCGGCTCCGCGATACCTGAAACTCGAAATGGGCCCTGGTCCACGGTGAAGCTTCAGCTCCTGGAAGCTGCGCGACCGCATGTGAAATGTTCGGGAACCTGAAGGAGCGAAACTGTGACAATGTTACACCGGACGTTTCGTTTCACCGAGCTGTTTCGTGTGTTGTGTGCCCTATGGATATCCTTTGCCGTTGGCGTTGGTGAGTACCTGAAGTTTCGAATTTCAAAGAATTTTCAAATGTCAAAGAATTTTTACACTACCAAGATGGGAATCAAATGGTACTTATGGAGAACAAAGATTCGAGATGTATGTACCTGAATTATTGGAGATAAATGATATACCTGAGGCAAACGAAGTATTGAAGGTAACTAAACTGACTAAAAAATTATAGGTACTTGAATCAGACATAAACAAAGTGCTTAGTACCTGGCACAACCAGAGTATCTGAAGTACCTGTGGAGGATCAGGTACCAAAATAAGATCGGTACCTAATGATCCACTAATATGTAATTTACTAAAATTATATTTCTAAGCTCAGGTACCTGAATTGTTATTTTTTAATCAATAAAGCAGAAGTACCTGAAATACAAGAAATATATCTTTGATACCAGAAGTATACCAAAAGTACCTAAGGTGACTATTATATTTCGAGTTCTTTAAACTTTTTTTTTATTGACCCTGATCTTTGAATTCTCCAACTTATATAATAATAATCTTAATTAAAAAACTGTAATTGTAAAAAGCTGTCTAATATTTTATTTTTTACGTTTCTTTTGGTGACAGTTTTATTTAATATGTTCTTTATTTTAGTCCTTATTTGAGATATTTACTATGCGTTCAAGTTTCAACTTTGTTATTTTAAGATATCAAGAGATGTATTATTTTATAAATTAGATTCGAATGCATAATTTATTTCAAAGGAGTCAAAGAGTTTTATGTGTTGAGCTAGTTTTTTTGTCGATCAGGTTTAAAAAGAATAAAATCGCTGATTTATTACTTGTCTGGTCGCACTACGTAAATTATAAATTCGGATTGAATTTATAGCCATTGTAATACTTTAATCACAATTTATATTAAAGTCTGGACAGTTGGTTTGAATTTGCTAAGTTGTAATCATTATTAATTATGATTTTGTAATTAGTACTGTGTTAGATGTGATGTCTTAATTAATTTAAAATTTGACTATATATGCCATTGACCCTGAATAACCCACGCAAAAACCGGTCTCTAGTAAGTTTTTCAACACTATAAAAATACAATTATTTGCGTCGTCAACTTAAGTTTTGACTAAATTAAAAATCTATAAAGAAATATAATTAGAGGTAATTAGAGATTATTTCAAGTGTCGAAAGTTTCTTGATTATTCAAAACTAAATTAAATTAATTTAGACTAACAAATTCAAATTAAGAAGAATTTAAATAATTATTGAGAACAGGACAAACTTTCACAGAGAGAAAATATTAATTAAACGTTTAAATCCTCTCGTATTCTTAAATTTCTCACTTTCAGAGTACAAAAAAGTTAAGTCCTTTCGTTTACGGATAACTCGCACGTTTCTGGCAAAGAATGTTTGCTTGTTTGGTCGTTTCTTTCGACGTGAGACGACTCACATGAAGGTGATTATCACAAATAAAATCCATGCAAATCGCAATAATTTTTTTAAATATAGATAACAAAGCTATTGACATGTTGAAATATTGAATCAAGAGAAAAATTAGTTTACTCATAAGTTAAGATAAAAAAAAGAGATAAACCGTAATATAAAAGAAAATTATTAATTAGAAGATTGTTACATTAGTCATTAAAATAACTGACTAAAACAATAAGTAAAAAATGAGGAAAGTTGCCTCTGAATAAAAAAATATTAAAATATTCGCATAAAGAATTCTCTTTTGATTTTCAAAATGTCAAGAATAATTACCAGCGTTGTAGGTGTATATATAATAATCATGATTTTATCTCAGATTGAGATTACCCATCTGCTCATTAACAAAAGTTGAAGGTTGAAAGGATGCTCCTCTTGCCTAAAATCGCGATAAAATTCATACACTTTCCTCAACCTTTAAAGTCTTTAAAAGATTGTATAACAATTTTTATCACGAGCCTTCAATCTTCAATATTCCTTCGTCATTATTGCATGTATATTTTATAGCGTCCCTTAAAATTTGTATTTAATTAATAAAACGTTGAAGGAAAATTAATTAAGATAGTTTATTCAAGGGAGATGGCAAGCATTTTTTAAATATACCATTTTATTAGCAATAAATTTTAAAGTAAAAGGAATCGTTATTTTGCAAGTTGATACGAAAGTTTTGAATTTATAAAAGATGTTTCGATTCGATATGGAGAAAGTTTGTTTGGAGTGACGTAGGAATTGCGTGAGATCGATGAGTTCGATTGTCATTGAAAATTTTAAATTGTTGCTTTTTGAGTTTCAATTGTTACACACGTTACCGGAAGTGCAGATGGAAAAACTGAGTTTTTGAGACATTAAATTAATTTTCTGATCTGATGTTAAATTATCATCATTTTCTGCATTGAGTGATTCTTCAGAGAGCAATGAAAATAATCATTAATAAAATGTTAGGCAACCACAAGTAACTAATTCTCGCATGTATTCCTCAGCTACATGAGAAACATTGCGAGATGGCTTTGAATTTATATCTGTTCTTTTCTTGCCTTTGAAGATACGCACTATGCACTGGAATAATGATGACAGGAGAAGGGATGCCTCTGATTGCCTAACTTTACATAGTAATACTAATCACAATCTGCGAAGGATGTGAAATTTTATTATAATTATCATTCCTTTCTTTTTTTATCTTTATATATACATTTTTTCATTGCGATACAAGTGATACGAGTCAACGCTCGCTGGGCGCGACCTTCCTTGTCTTCGGTATTTCCTGTAATCCTGTAATCGAGTTAGCCATATTCTGAACAAAATTTATGGTTTCTGGATGCACTCCAACCATTATAGACTTTAAACTTACTGAAGACGTTGATCGCGCAATAGAGTTTCATGTGGATTTCATTATCCCGAGAATACAGTGTAAAATCAGTAGATGATTCCAAAACAGTCAGACGAACTGTACTATATAACTTACTATCTTTTGTATTCTAAATTTCGACTATTCTTCCTCTTTTATCTTTAAAAATGGAGTCGATAAATTTCGATCATAATTGTATAATGGTTACTTAATTTTTTTGCAGGAGCTCTGCACGGCTATACAGAAAAGCAGAGGTATGACGGATGGTACAATAATTTGGCACACCCTGATTGGGGAACAGT
>JAUESI010000003.1:4106359-4122400 GCA_032275145.1 Synergus laeviventris | reverse complement strand
GCTCTGCACGGCTATACAGAAAAGCAGAGGTATGACGGATGGTACAATAATTTGGCACACCCTGATTGGGGAACAGTTGGCAAGTATAAGTTATATCATATTTTATTAACGAAATTATTTTTCAATTACAATTTAATTATGATGTTTCTTGATTTCATTTGTACAATATTTAATTCATTATTTCTTTATTAATTAATTACGCATCCCTCTGTAGATAGCAGGCTGATACGAAAAGTCCCAGCTGCTTACACTGATGGAGTTTACATGATGGCAGGCCAAGATAGGCCTTCGCCTCGGAAACTTAGCGATCTTTTCATGCAGGGAGATGATGGACTCCCGAACATCAAAAACAGAACTGCTCTTTTTGCGTTTTTTGGTAAATATATTTTTTTTTATAAAAAAAAATGTCATCCATAAATCAGTGTTGTGTAATTCAATTAAGCTGAGTGTAAAAAATATTATTTTAATAATTGTTACGAGTTTATTTGTATACGAATTATCCAATGGCCTTGAAAACATGCAATTTTATTGCACTTGTCCCTTTCTGACCGACTTGTACAAGTTGGTGACTTACTTAATAGCGTTTTTTTCCCCTTTTTACCCGTTTCAAGTGCACTGCTTTTTTTCTTTTGTAACGGTGAGTAAATGGATTTTTTAGGGCAGCTGGTCACATCCGAGATAATCATGGCCAGCGAAAGCGGCTGCCCGATAGAATTCCATCGGATCGATGTGGAAAAATGCGATCCGGTTTTCGACAAAGACTGCCAAGGCAACAAATATATTCCGTTTCTTCGGGCGGACTATGATCGAAAAACTGGCCACAGCCCCAACAGCCCCCGAGAACAGGTAAAGAATTTATTATTTAAAAAGGAATATATTAAAAAATTATTTTAAATTTATCGATTGATGAAAAGCAAATTTGGTTCCTTCGAACGTGACTTGTACCTTTAATTCTGGCAACAGTGACTCGATCGATTTCTTTGATAATTTTTTTTTTCACACGTGGTGAATTGGCATTGTAGTGTGAAGATTACAATCATTCAGTTTGAATGATCAAAATTCAGAATAAAAAAATGATTCTTGTAGAATGTATTCAGATGTCATTGAGATACCTTTTGTGAATGTCTGTGATACCTAGATATTGATTAATGATCTTCTGAAAGATAAATTGATTTTCATACAAAGGTCACCTTTTTTAATATATAAAATTATCAAAATAAAAAATCATTTCACGTTTTTTTTATTAATAAATTTAGAGATTAACTCTAGACAGAAAAACATCTTTGCTCTATATTTTTTCTTTTTTTTGACAAATATTCTGGGATTACCTGAATGAATGAGTAAACAGGATATGTAAAAGAATGTAAAGAGGAATCAACTCTTGTGAAAAACAAGAGACAACCGGACTCTTTTACAATTAAATAAGACGAATAAAAAAGAGATTTAACATAGAAGGATAAAAATTGCTTAAAATGATTAATTTTTATTATTCTTACCGGATAACTGCGAAAAATTTGCGAAAATAGCTGTGAGTACGTGAGGTTTCAGATAAACAAAGTGACGAGTTGGATTGATGCCAGCTTCATTTATTCGAGCAGTGAAGCATGGGCCAATACGATGAGATCCTTCAAAAACGGAAGTTTACTTATGGAGCCAAAAAGGAAATTTCCGGTTCGAAACACAATGAGGGCTCCACTTTTTAACCACCCAGCACCCAATGTTGTTCGAGTCAAAAGTCCTGAGAGACTGTACTGTAAGCTTTTTGAAGATTCTATTAATTTTACTTGCACTGAATAAATAATAATAATTGAATATAAATAATAAATATTTAAAATTACAGTACTCGGAGATCCCAGATCGAATCAGCACCCTCCTTTATTAGCCTTTGGAATAATTTTTTATCGCTGGCATAACGTAATTGCTGCCAGAGTTCAACATCAGCACCCTGGTTTATCTGACGAAGAAGTATTTCAGCGAACCCGTAGAATCGTTGTAGGAACTCTTCAGGTATTACTTTCATTACTCAAATGTCATTATACTTAGCTCAAATAATTGAGCTAAAAATTAGAAATCGCGTTAAAAAGTTTTTAAATTAGCATTATAGAATTCCTTTGTAATTTCTCTTCCGCATTGCGTTCCAAGCATAAATACTTTTTAAAATACATACCTCGTTTAACAAAGGAACTCTACTAATAATTTGTAACAATCATTGGAGATTTTTTTTATGAATGATGAAAGAAGAATAAAAGTTTATAGACTTGTGACAATTATAGTTTCAATATTCTTATTATCAGTGACATAACTTTAAGAAAAATAAAAAGGACATGAAGAAGAGTCGTAAGAATCATAAGAATGGAGGTCGTAGACTATGATTTGCGGTGGGATAATGATCAGTGTACTTTGTGCGTTGCTGGTTTGCTGTCTAAAGAGAGACTGAATCAGTGACACCAATTTCACCCTGTTTCTTCTTTTATTCTTATTACAGAATATAATTATGTATGAGTACCTGCCAACTTTGTTGGGCGAGAAGCTACCTCCCTATACAGGATATAAACCGGATTTGCATCCTGGGATCAGTCACATCTTTCAGAGTGCAGCTTTTCGATTTGGTCACACCTTGATTCCTCCTGGAATTTATCGTCGAGATGAGAAGTGTAATTACAGAATGACTCAAACAGGACAACCTGCAGTTAGGCTCTGTGGCACCTGGTGGGACTCCAGTGTGAGTGATTTTTAAATTAAATTTAAATTAAAATTTTGTTTTTTAAATTGCAAAACAAAAAGACAAATTCAGATCAGATCACCATTTACAGCACATTAAACAAAAAAAAATAGTCATTACTCATCTAGATTGCTCATGAGTTTTGTCTTTGACCCATTTACTGAACATTTCGAGTACACTCTTGTATGATATATAAGAGTAAATTCGGATGAGTAGCGAGTGATCGTAACTCGTTGTAAGATGCAAAAACCAAGGTAGAATTAAGTAAGCCAACGTGATAATAAATTATACAACAACCATAAGTGCATAATACGTGTATTCTGGTATTTGTAAGCCAGGTTTTTCACGCTAGGTTCTCGTACTATATAATAGAATATTATGAAAGTACGTGAACCCACTCCCACGTCTTTGATGAAGCCAGTAAGAGTTTTACTGCTTCAATGCAGCCATTAATTATTCAATTTTCGAAGGATAATTGATACTTATGGCACTTTAAAAAATCATATAATTGAAAACTGAGGTATTCGATCAAGAATATATTGAATCTTATTGTATGGTAATTACTAATTATCTCTGGAGTCGTAATTCAACTTATTTTAAAGTGTACGTTGTACATTTACGAAACAGTTACGAAATATGGTTTATACTTGATTTTATTACAGAATTTTAATTATTTGGTTTCTTGAGTATTTTTATTCATCCAGTATCTTCTATAAGATCGTAATTTATCAATTTAGATTCTCAATAATCACAAAGTATAATTAATTCTTCCCTACCTTTACATTTTATCAACAATTGTAAATGTCACTTCAAATGCTTTGTAATTCAAATAAGGAATTACATTTTTCAAATAAATTTGTATTTCTAATTACACTTAATTCTAATTGACAAATACAGTAATAATAAACAATTCTCAATTTGTGAGTCACATAAAATGACGTGATTTACTGTCTTATTTTTTATTGCACTTTAAAGTTAATGGTAATTCTTCTAAGTGTGGAATAAAAAAATTGTTGCAATAAAAAGACATAATGTGAAAACTGAAATCTGATTTGAATTTCGAAGTATTCCTTAATGATTTTAATAAAATTTTAATGTTAATTCTTTATTTATTACTATCCTTCTTTTAGATGTACTTTACTTTTTTGTTTGTTAGAACGAAAGCGACAATTCTTATTTCGTATAAAATATCTGTAAAATATTATAAGAAAAAAATGATTAGGAGATTGAAGATTAGTCATAATCTTTCTCCACATTATGTCTTTTTATTCAGGAAATGCGAGTCATGGTTTTTTTCTCTTATTTCACATTAGTTACACAACATTCAGAAATGGGAATTTCAACACAAACACACACTATTATCAGATATATAATCAGTAATAATTTCTGACAAGATTCGATCTTAAAATGTTTAAAATAATTTTAATAAGAAAAAAACTTTTTTGCAGGAATTTTTTGTAAATAATACAATAGAAGAATTGATAATGGGAATGTCTTCACAAGTAGCAGAAAAGGAGGACAATCTTCTGAGCAACGATATTCGAAATAATCTTTTTGGACCCATGGAATTTTCAAGAAGGGATTTAGGGGCATTAAATATAATGAGAGGTCGCGATAATGGACTTCCTGATTATAATTTAGCTAGAACTTATTTCCAATTACCTCGAAGAAAAACTTGGAATGAAATCAATCCTGAGCTTTTTAATAAAAATCCAAGTCTGCTGAGAAGTTTGATGGAAATACATACCAATAATTTAAATAATATTGATATTTATGTGGGTGGGATGCTGGAGTCAAGAAATGGACCTGGGGAACTTTTTACAGCTGTCATCAAAGATCAATTTATTCGATTAAGAGACTCGGATCGATTTTGGTTCGAGAATGAAGAGAATGGGTGAGTTTCATTAGTTATTTTTTGATATTTCTTATTATCTAGAATTAAAATTCCCAACGTATTAATTTTTACAACTATGTTGCACAATTTTTAAGCAGGTCTTCAGTATTTAATTTCTTTAATACAATACAAAAAATTTGACCTTCTCACGAAACATTTTCCTGAGGTATTTTCTCACAGCCTATCAATTGTATTAAAATAATTAACATCTTTTATATTTAAAAAATTATTATACCTACTACTGGCTACGTCCTCATTTTTGAAAATAATAAATTAATTAAAATTTTACAATAATTTCTTTCAGAATTTTCACGAAGAGTGAAATTGAGGATATCCGTCGTGTGACTTTGTGGGATGTGATTACGAACACGACAACCATAATTCCAGATGCAATACAACGAAAAGTATTCGTTTGGATGGATAAGGATCCATGTCCACAGCCCTTCCAACTCAAGGCTTCAATGCTTGATGCCTGTGTGCCATTTCAACGTTACGACTATTTCGAGGTAAAATCACTTCAGAGGCTTTTCCAATTTCTCTTATATGTTGTTGGAATCTTCATTGCTTATGTAATGCAGGAAAATCTGTTTGACGTTTCACCCAACCGCTACGAGTTGTGAAAGCGGAAGGCAATTTTTATTAGAAACTCTGCACTTGATGAACTCAATGAAACAAGAATGAAACCTTTTGATGTGAGAAATATTTCTTTTTTTTTCAGGGAAGTGAATTTATTTATATTTATGTCTGCATTTTCCTCTTCCTGGTACCATTATCGTGCGCCACTACAGCATACGGTCTAGTCAAATTGCAAAATAAGCGCAGAAGAAAATTGAAAATTCTTCAGGAAGCGCTTAGAAACAAGAAAGACGTAGGTCGACCTCACGTAGACAAAATGATCGTTACAGAATGGTTGCACGCCAATCATAGGCGATTGGTAAAAGTGAAATTTGGACCTGAAGGTGCACTGCATATCGTTGACAGGAAGGGCGAAAATCTGAGGACTTTGGACTTCACCAATGTCAACTCTATCAGTATTGAAGAATCTCAGGTTTATATAATATTCTGTACTTTTCAGTATTTTTTCATCCAATCAAAAATCTAATTAGCAATTTTAAATCATTTTACGTTTTGTTCTAAATTAGAGTCACTAGTTAATCATTAGAAAATCATTCAAGGAATTGGCTCAAGATCCACTTGTATTTAAAACCAGTTTTTCCTCCAACCTAAGAAAAGCAGAAATTAAGAACAAGACAAAACCTTTTTAGAAAGTATAGTAGGGAAGACCCTGATAGTTACTTGTTACCAGAACTGTAATCCAATAAACATAAAAATCAGTCATTTGTCTGTGGAAAGTGGCTCATTTCTAAAAATCATTAATAATTTCAGGAAAGCGAAACTGGTCATCGCAAGGCACTGGTTCTGTTGCGAATACCTCGCGATTACGACCTCGTCCTTGAACTGGATTCCCTGAGCTCACGTAGAAAGTTCATTGCGAAATTGGAGACATTCCTATCTTCGTACGAGAAGCACTTTACGTTGACGCAGACGAATCGGGATATAATGCTAGCCAAAGCGGAAACCAAGGAGCGCCGGCAGAAGAAGCTGGAACAGGTAGAGCTGAGGAGAAAATTTTCTCTATCATTGAACACTGATCATTGATTATTATTGATTATTGATCAGTGATCGTCCTACTAAGTTTTAATTCTACTCACGAGTATTCAGCCTTTCGCAATATTCCATCTATTATATAGAGAACTAGCCTACTCAGTACTGAGGCTTAATGCTCATAGTTAATGAAACATCCATTACTCAATCTGTCAGCATGCAGCGCTTCTTTGTCCTTTTATGTTCACTATGAGTCGTTAGACTCACTTATCCAGATTAACAACGTTTAAGATTCGATTAGCACAAATTAATTGGTATTAATTTGTAATTTTCCGAACCGTACATATCGAGTCAAGCTGTTTATTCCACTTAAGAGAATGGTTGTCTAGAAAAAAAGATACTAATTACTTGAGACACGATTTATTAATTGTTTCTTTTTTTCGGGTTTTAATAGTTTTTCCGAGAAGCCTACGCCCTTACATTTGGTTTGAGGCCAGGGGAAAGACGTAGAAGATCTGAAGACAGTGATGGTGGTGAAGTTGTTACTGTTATGAGGACATCACTTTCAAAAAGTGAATTTGCAAGCGCCCTTGGAATGAAACCCGATGCTGTCTTTGTGAAAAAAATGTTCAGCATCGTTGACAAAGATGGAGATGGGCGAATTTCATTCCAGGTAAAAATAGATTTTTACTTTTTCCTAAGAGAGATAAATAAACAAACACGTAAATAATTAAACGTTTCAGGAATTTCTCGACACGGTTTTACTATTTTCGAGAGGCAAAACTGAAGACAAATTGCGAATAATTTTCGACATGTGCGATAAAGACAGCAATGGAGTCATCGACAAAGAAGAATTTTCTGAAATGTTGAGATCTTTGGTCGAAATTGCGAGAACTACGAGTCTATCTGATGACCACGTGACTGAATTAATCGATGGAATGTTCCAAGTGTGTAATTTAATTATTATTCGTTCTTTGAATCTAATCATAAATAATAATTAAATTATGCTTAATTTTCATTTTAATTATTAAAAGGATGCTGGTTTGGAGGGAAAGGAGTATTTGACCTACAACGATTTTAAATTGATGATGAAAGAATATAAAGGAGATTTTGTGGCAATTGGATTGGATTGTAAAGGAGCAAAACAAAATTTCCTGGACACGTCGACAAATGTGGCTCGTATGACGAGTTTCAATCTTGATCAGCTTCCACCTGATACCAGGAGAAGTTGGATGAGAAAACAATGGGATGCCATTTCCACTTTCCTAGAGGAAAATCGACAAAATATTTTCTACCTCTTTGTTTTTTACGTCGTTACCATTGTTCTCTTCGTTGAAAGATTTATTCGTAAGTGAAACTCGTATTTTGCTATTTCAATCGTTCCAGTTTGAATTTAAAAGCTAAATTAATTAATTTAAAAATTAATTTCTTTCAGATTATTCTTTCATGACAGAGCACACAGATTTAAGACACATTATGGGAGTCGGAATTGCCATAACGAGAGGATCAGCAGCTGCCTTGTCTTTCTGTTACAGTCTTCTTCTACTCACGATGTCGAGAAATCTTTTGACAAAGCTAAAAGAATTTTCGATCCAGCAATATATCCCCCTAGATTCTCACATTCAATTCCACAAAATTGCTGCTTGTACAGCACTTTTTTTCTCGGTTTTGCACACTGTGGGCCACATTGTGAATTTTTATCACGTCTCAACTCAACCAATTGCTAATTTACAATGCCTCACCAGCGAAGTGAATTTTGCGAGTGATGCCCGACCCACGATTGCTTATTGGCTTTTCCAAACGGTCACAGGTAAATATATATTGAATATAAAAAAATTTGTAATTGAAGTAATGATATTGTAATTTGTGGAAACCACGGTAAAAACTGTGAGTTCGTAAGTTGATGAGATCGATAAACTCAGATCAGAAAATAAATCAGAATAATAAAGTGCTCTGAAGTTTGTCTGAGGGAAATAAAACGCATTCCTCTCTGATTTGTCGCATTCCTAATTGAACTGCCCAGATGGAAGCAAGAAAAATTACGCAATGATCATTATCCAATAAATCACATAAAGCGCTAAATCAATTAAAGTCATAAAACAAAAATGTTAAATTGACTTTTATCTCACTTAATTTACAGAAAAAAACATTATTTAGTCAATTAGATTAAAATTAATTCAAGAATAAATAAAGGTTTTGTAAATAGTAGTAATCACGTAATTAATTGTTTTTTATTGTTTCAGGTCTCACTGGAATTTTGCTGTATGTCATAATGACAATAATTTTTGTATTTGCTCATCCAAGAATACGTCAAAAAGCCTACAAATTTTTCTGGATGACTCACAGTCTTTACATCGTATTATATGCTTTGTGTTTAATTCATGGGCTTGCAAGATTGACTGGAGAACCAAGATTTTGGATATTTTTCACTGGACCTGCTATCATTTATGCTTTGGATAAGGTGGGATTAAAGTTCGGTTGATTATAGTTTGAGTTTGGAATTTAAACATTTTTAAATACAAAGATTGTTTTTCTTTCTTAGGTCGTCAGTCTGAGGACAAAATACATGGCTCTCGACATAATCGAAACGGAACTCCTGCCATCAGATGTTCTAAAAATAAAATTCTATAGGCCTCCGAATTTGAAATACTTGTCAGGTCAGTGGGTGCGATTGGCTTGTACCCCCGTCAAATTGAACGAGTTCCATTCATTCACCTTGACCTCGGCCCCACACGAAAATTTCCTGTCTTGCCATATTAAGGCTCAAGGTCCCTGGACCTGGAAATTGAGAAACTATTTCGATCCTTGTAATTATAACCCTGATGCAGAGCATCCGAAAATTAGGATCGAAGGTCCTTTTGGGGGAGGAAATCAGGATTGGTACAAGTTCGAAGTTGCTGTGATGGTCGGTGGGGGTATTGGGGTCACCCCTTATGCTTCCATGCTTAACGATCTTGTTTTTGGTACTTCTACTAATCGATATTCAGGAGTTGCCTGTAAAAAGGTATTTATAATATAATTTAAAAGTTACTTACAGTGTAATAAAGCTCAGGTTTTTAAAATTCAACATTTGTACTTTTACTTTATCTTTAGGTATACTTTTTATGGATTTGCCCCTCTCACAAACATTTCGAGTGGTTCATTGACGTCTTGAGAGATGTGGAGAGAAAGGATGTCACAGACGTACTTGAAATTCATATATTTATTACCCAATTTTTCCATAAGTTCGATTTAAGAACTACAATGTTGGTAAGTAATATTGCAATTTTAACACTTTCATTTATAAGTTCGAAAAATCCCAAGTTTGAATTCGGAAAATATTTAATTTTAAAATTTAACTCTCTATAAAAAAGAGTTGTCCGAGTTGACTTTCGTCGAGAATATCTTTCTTTCTTTTTTTTCCTTCATATTACTTGCGCGTGATCTCCTTTTAAGGGAACTTATATAAGAATCCTAACACGTCCTAGAAAACGTCGTTCTCAGCTCTTAGTGCCATAAATTTTCTAGCTTTACTCGAGAATTATTTTACCAGCAACTCTAGAGTTTCTCCAGTCCACCTTATAAATCCAATCGTTAATTTTCTAATTCTCTAATTCTGACTTCTGTTGCAGTACATTTGCGAGAATCACTTTCAGAGGCTGTCCAAGAAAAGCATATTCACTGGACTAAGGGCGATTAATCACTTTGGTCGTCCTGACATGACGTCCTTCCTGAAATTTGTGCAGAAAAAGCATAGTTATGTGAGTATTTTGTTCATAATTAATTAAATCGAATTAATAGACTCCAGATTTATTCAAATTATAAGAATCTTCGTATCAGATTTTTTTACAAAAGATGATTAATTATGAGTAATAAATTCTTGGATGTATTGAGTTATTAATAATCTTCAGATTTGTCAATAATTTTAATTTATACAAATGCAATATTTTTAATAATTTCAGGTTAGTAAAATTGGCGTCTTCAGCTGTGGACCTCGACCATTAACGAAAAGCGTAATGTCAGCCTGCGATGAAGTGAACAAAGGTCGACGATTGCCTTATTTTATTCATCATTTCGAGAACTTCGGTTAATGTAATAGATCACCATAGTTTTTTTATTTAAAAAAAAATTTATTTTTCTGAAAGTGCGGTTTAAAGTGTTGTAAATAATCGTGAGAATGAGTGTGATCGAGCATTTCTTATTTATGAAATTTAGAGTCTATGAAAGACGTTAGGTTTTTTTGTAAGTAATATAAATATAATTAAATATTATTTAATTTTGTGAGACGAACAGAGCACTGCGAATTTGATTTAGCTCGAGTAGAATGACGTGCCGTGTAATTTAGCCTTTCATAAGTTATTAAGGTCATCAGCAATAAATCAAAGCATTTATGACATCTCAAAACTGCATTTCTTTATTTAATTTAATTATAAGTAAAAATTATAGGTTGAAAGATCCAAATTTAAATGAGACCAAAATTCAATTCTTTTTATTCCATTTTTAGTACTATTTAAACCACTTTGTCAAAAAGTTTGGAAAGTGAATATAACTTTGATTATTTTTGTAAGAGAACCATATGGCATTTATTTTTTTTCTATTTACAAATATCTGAAGTTTTTGCTTACACAGAACTAATAAATAAAATGTACTTAAATAACTTTATTTTAGAAATATTAACTCGTGCTAACGACTCTTCTTTGAGCAGGTGGAAATGGATAAGACCAGTTCGTTTTACTCGGTTCTTCATTGATTTCGGAAGATTCGTGTGACACATAGCCACGATTTATCACACCTTGAGTATCATCTCGTTTTTCATGACTCAACTTGGATGATAATTGACTGAAAAATAAAAATGATTATAAAAAAAATTTTTTAGGGCGAATTAAAAAGAAAATAAGCTATAGTAAATAAAATGGATTTCAAACCTGATGAAACGATCACCAAAGGAGTCTTCTATCTTCGGCAATTTTCTTCGAATATTTCTCGTATCGAAACTTTCTTCTATGATAACATGTCTATCATATGGAGTATCATAATCGACTTCTAATATCGTCGAGAATTGATGCGGGAATATCATATCAATTGCTGTAATTACGATTCCAGCAAAAAGGCACGAGATACCTGCAAAAAGCCAAATTGATTTAAAAACCTTTTTGTGAAAATATAGTAAGGTCTAGAATATAATATTGAATGCAGAAAAGAACAATTTTCGGATAGAATATTCTTAATTGCTCCATCAAAGTTTTCGATAGGAAAGGAATACCGTCTCATTGAGAGAGAATGTGAAACTTGATTCTCAGTAACATGATACATGGATGAACAGTGAAATTGTGAAAGTCTTTCCCATAACAAACACAGTTTCTCAGACTCCACCTGCTTCTGTGCATTGCAATTTAACTTTACTTGAAACTCGAAAATATTTTCTCACAAAAATTGATTGAATTTTAGGGCATACATAAACTATAATTACTGAGAAATAAAAAGCTATAAAGATTTGAGATCCTAATTGCGCATTAAATAATAACATACCTAAGAATTGAAACAATCAGAACTTATCTTAAATCTGCATAGGAGGAAACAAATCTCCCTTGAAATATTTTATCTAAACACCTGGATCTATGCAAAACTATTATTTATCAACATATCCTAAATGCATATTTTTAATCGAGTACAATGAAGTAATGAATTTTATCATATGGAATCAACATATTTATGAGAACTTCGTAGATCGACATTAACGTTTAAATGTAATAATGTGTGTGTATGCTCATATGATTACGGTGTTGTAACATTTGATTCTGCAAAGTGAATGAGTGAAACGGGAGTCGAAGCTTTACAATTACACAGTTAATGTCACGCGTTTCTATCTACTCTCGTAGTTAGAAAAATGTTTGACCAAATCCATATAAAATCAGCCAGTCTGATCAAAGTTATATACATAATATAACATTTTCTATCTAAAAATTACTATTTTATTCATGAAAATCTTTTCACGAAATTATGAACATTTTAATATTTTTCATTAAAAAGCAGTATACCTTTGGAAATAATTAACATATATGATTATAAGGGAAGATTCTCAAATTTACAGTGACGAGAAAAAAGTAAAGATAGCCAAAATGCGCTGCCGTTTTTCAATCACTGTATTTTTCCAAACTATTTTTTTTATCTTTTCTGGATTCTGAAAGAGTATAACTGAAATTTAAATAATTTTATAACATCACCATGGTCAGACTGCCCGACTTTATATGGATCCGGTCATATATATAAATATATGGTATATATAGAGAGAGAGGGAGAGAGAGAGAACATTAGTATGTAATACCTGCGAACATTATGTATGCTCTACTTATGCCAGACCCGCATCGAAACAGATTTCGTATATGTTACTATCATTATTTCAGAATATTGTAAATTTAAAAAAAAAGTATTAAATTAATTAATGTTGATTATAATATTTTTAATAATTACTTTTATTAAATACTATGCAATTTATCGATGAAAACAAATAAATTATTAGAGTTAAAAGTAACTTACCAGAGACCAAAACGAGCCAGTAATTCCATGCAAAGTCGAAAATGAGAATTGAGCCATCGATGTGAGCCACCAATGGATCGCATGGCAGTAATTTCCAATAAATTAAGTTTGTAAAGAGCAAGCAAAGTCCAGTAAAAATCATACTAAAGGCTCCATAACGTGGAACTACGACCAGTAAAAGGTTCATTAACATCCAGGATGCAAAAGATGTCCTTGAATATAACAAAAATGTATACAATTTTATAATGAGCATAACAAATAATCCTGCAGTTATTAACTTAAATAAAAAAAGTTTCTAAAAACTATGAAAGAAAATTACTATAACTGATGCCATAAATAGAAAGAGAAAAACATTTGTTTGAACACGTGAGTGCGTGAAATTGATAAATTATTAGTCATTCTTTGCATGATTAAGTACACGTAATTTAGATCCGTATAATTATCAATTTATTCCAAATGATGCGTGATGATAATTACCACAATATTTCAAGTATTTTAAATATAAATTATTATCAAAGAAAGCTTTTGAAAAAAAAGTTTATACTACTGTCATATTTTATTTTATTGTATTTTTTTTATGGCGAGAAAACGTCGTTTCATAATCTTGCAGAAATTCGTAATAAGCGCAATGTGGAGGAGATAATTAGACAATTTTTTATTATATCACTCATGCACTCAGTGCGTCACGTGTATTTATTCTTTATGCACGTGGACTGTATTTATCGCTAATTTCACTGCAAGTTTCACTGGGATAATTTTGTTAATAACATGGCAGGGTGTCGTAAACAAAAAGAAGTTTACGAGCTATGTCTTTCCTTTGCAGATAATTACGAGTATTTTAAGTTTTCAATAAAATTGTTGATAGTTGATCAGTTTTGCTTGTTTTATTAAGAAAGATTTAAATTTTGTGAATAAAAGACTACTCGCAACCTACCATAGCATTATTGAAGCATAATATCCAGCTTCTCGATATTTGCTTCCCCATGAAAATCCCTCTTGATGGAAACTAAAATATTCGACCAGCGAAACAATTGGAAATGGTGCACCTTGAGAAAGTGATTCTTTAAACATATCTTTCATTTCGTGTGGAGTTCGCCAAAAAAATCTTTCATTGTACTCCACATCTCCCACGTCCATATTTGTTGATGTATCTATCATAAAAAATAAAAGTAGTCAATATCAGATCTATTAATTAATGAACAACGAAAGAAAGAAAATTTTTAAATAATGAAATGATAAAAAAAAGAATTATTTTCTACGCTGCAATCAACTAATAAGCAAAAAGCTGCTATTTTCAGAAGTTAAGTCGTCATTAGTAGACTGTGAAATTTCTTACGCCTGTAAGTAATGTTGATGTGCATCAGACCGATGTACCCTCCGATTTCTGCGGTCATCCTTTGTTTCGAAAAGGCGCTGAAGGAGCCGATAATAGTGGTAGAGGTTGTATGCCAAGACGAGCCATATTGAGCAACTGCAGAGTTAAATCATTTACGCAATAATGGTCAATACTTCTATACTTATAAATCCCATGACATAGAAAAGAGCGTAGTTTCTGTTTCTATTTCTACAAACCTTGAATTGAAGTCCCGACAAAGAGGCTCAACGTGACTGTCAGAAATGTTGACAATCTCTGCAATATATCATTAAAATTCTTCGTTATTCCATCCTTCATATCAAAAATCAAAAAATATCAAACATTATTTCTATTAATAATCAGTCTTATAAAATGAGTTATTGAATTAGTGAATAGGAAATGGAAAACACAGTTTGAACATTTTTTTCACTGATAGCAACACGGAGAAAAATGGAAAATGGTTCCTAAATATCTAGATACTCATAAACATATAAATATTCAGCCTAATTATTTTGTTATTCAAACTTAGTATCTAGGTTATAAGTACATGTAGGTACATTAGGATTGAATATCTTAGATAGCCTTAGATTGGTCAGCTTGGTCAGTAACCAATGGTGATCAATGATGACCAACGATGACCAATGGTCTCCTATTTGAGTATCTGATATATTTAGAATGAATATTTTAATACGCGGCTGTCACGCTGTCACATAGTTCACTATATCCAAGATATTAATGTTGAATATCCACTTTTCTCCGTGAATAAACAAAGAATTACTCAAGTAGTTTATCTTATTTAAAGTTTCGTAGAAAAGATTTGATGAAAATTAGATAGAAAATAAAAAAAAATTGTTTTCATAGATTCATAAAAGGATTATAACAAGGTATTAAAGAAGAATAAATTTAATCCTCAAGTGTCAAGAGACAAGAGAGCGTGGTTAATCAGAAGGTCGTTGTTGATGGAAGTTCGTGACTCACCTCCTTACGAATACCAGGGAAAATAATGAGAAACGCAGTGAATATCGTGCAAAATATCACAAAGATTGTGATGAGGTGAATATCTCCAGTGACTGGAGTCCGATTAGTGTAACTGTATAACGTTGGGCCTCCATCATTACGAAAAGCATCAAACCATCCCTTCATTTTTAAATCTGCAAAAAAAAATAATACATAAAATTTGAAATTTCCATTACCTTCCTACTTCTTAATTATTTTTGAAAATTTTTTTATACAGAAGTTACAACTACTTCTTTCTTACTATCTGAGTCGACCCTATATAATTAATCATTAATCGCACAACCTTGTCTTCCTAATAAAAATGCATGATCAACTCCATTCCCAGAATCCCCTCCACTCTATCTTTTTTCGTACTCGTAAAATAAAGTCCTTGGGAAAAGTGCCCTTGATTTCTGGGAGAATGTGTGGCCTTTCAAAAAGGCCACAATAACTTCCTCTCACAATTCCAAATTCACACACAACTCAACTTGTAAATCTAAAACTAATCAAATAAATGTCATCTCACTTTTTATCTCTCAAACGACTCCTATCCCCAAAATGCAGAAACGAAATCACTGGAGGAATTTATGTTAATATATTTTCAATAAAATTGATTAAAAGACATATTTTCATCTAGGATTTAATTCTTAATTTCAGGAGAGGACAATATCTTTTCTGCAGTAAAGAATTTACTGGAATTCACTCCTGAAGAATTTTTTCTGGGCTCTTTAGTAGTCTTTCGAGCGAACACGACTTACACGTACACTTTCGCTGACTGACATGATTCACAAAGCTCATCAGAAATCATCGTCACGAGGAGTGATAAATCCGTGCTACATCCTCCACCAACTACCACTGTCTGGAAGGATTGAGACTTTGTGGAGGTATCAATATCGATCTTTGATCGATATACACACTCTGTGGTCCCCCTTTTTGCTTTACGCGAGGTAAAAG
>JAUESI010000003.1:4093269-4106259 GCA_032275145.1 Synergus laeviventris | reverse complement strand
TGTGGAGGTATCAATATCGATCTTTGATCGATATACACACTCTGTGGTCCCCCTTTTTGCTTTACGCGAGGTAAAAGTCGACGAAAAGGTCAGTTGCCCTGGCACCGCATCCGTGTATTATATACTCTACATGTCATCGATTCAATTGTTAAAAAAATGATTAATGAAAGAGGAGATAGAAGATATTTTTCCAGAAAAAAATCCTTCAAGGATTTCCATTGACAATTCACTTTCTGGGTATTCAAAAATCATCTCAAAACTCTCTAAATTTGAATCAGTGCAAGTCAGTAACAATTGATGACAATTTTGACTGATTAATCATTGAGAATTCTAGCTGCTTAATATTGAAAATAAAATGGCGGCACAAAAGAAAAATCACATTACTTAGGTCTTTTTGTCAGTAAATAAAATCCCTTGATGAATCATCTCGCTTCGGGCCCCATGAAAATTTTGCGCAAGTCTCTAATAAAAACCATATCACACGTGCACCTGCGATCGCGATACGCGAACGAGCTACCAGGATCAGGCAAAAGTAGCTCAAAGACTGAGCTCAAGTAGGTTAACAGGTTTCCAGTTGAAAGTGGCCTCCGCTGGAAGATGGAGGTAATCCGGAGGGGGCAAATGGGTCCGAAGGTGGGGGGCAAAAACAACGAGAAGTTAAATGACGATGTTAATGAATGGTAATTATTCTGGAGAGTATGAGGCCTTTGAGTAGACAATTCAATTTGCACGCTCGTCTAAGAAATGATGGCAAGTTTCAAGAGCTTGAGCATATTTAATTGACCAAGTGAAGAATTGTCCATGGTAATTGACCAAATGAGCTTCGAGAGCAATTCATTAAATGAGATGCTTGGATTTATTATTAAGTAGCATTATTTACGAGTGTTGGATATATGAGCAGTTGAGCAGGAAATCTCGGGAAAATCCTCTGAAATCCTTTGAAATATTATTCTTTGAATGATCACTGAGGAAATAGAGATGCCTTATGATTATTTCATAAGCCACCTGTTATAGAAAATAGTTCATGAAAAGTAATTATCACTGAATATTTACTGATTGGATCCTCTTTCCACCTGGAAGTAAATGTAACACTTGCTACTCTACCATGCCCAATGCGCAAACTTTTAAGAAAGCAGCAAACAAGATCATAAAATATTACTGATTATTGTAGTTTCGAACATGAAGACTGCAACATCTCCAGGATTAACGTGAGAACCTCATTTTTCTTTTATCATCAAACTACTTTTATTATATTGCTTTTATTATTTAGAAACTTAATTTTAGCTTTAACAGAGGAAAGGAAGAACCAAATTATTGTAAATAAAAGCAATTTTTTTAGTGAGAATCTTTGAAGAAAAAAAAAGTTCATCTGAGTAGACGCCTGAAACTTCAGCCAAATCCTGAAATATAAATTGAGGAAAGATACCAAAAGAGCTGGCAAGGGGTGCGAAAGGGGTATCGCAGAGGGGTGTCAAAGACAGTACCACCCTCAAAAATATCTTGAAGATATTAGTGGCACGTTTACGGGAAATTAAGGTGTATATATGGGGGCTTGAGGTAACAGCAATAACTTTTGCTATTTTGAGAGATCTAAATCTGTACGAGTGATGCCATACTTCACTAGCAGCACCAGCGGCACTACCACGAGAATTCTAACTGAGTAGAGCTTCTTCTCGCGCAGTCGCCTAAGCACATTGGCCACCTAAACTTCCAACCACCACTGCCACTGCCTACCATCCCTCCAAGGTAAATAATTTTGCATGGGTTTGCAATGTTTTTCCTACCCCCAAAATAAAATCCCTGTCTTTTCCAAAAATTTAGTGATCAGTGAAGTCTCAACATTTCTAAAGCTGTAAAACTTCTTTTTTTTAGACCTTCTGTTTGTTTTTATTTTTTATCCTCTTCCGGGTAGCAAATATAAGTGTTACTTAATTATTACGAAGTGAGTGGGTCTAATTAATGTCGAGATTTGGGAAAATTTAGTGGTGAGGTTTCGACGAACCATAAAAGGTTTGCAGGTTGTTTCCGGCTAAGTTTAAAAATACTATGTTTAAGCGTGGTTAGGGAACTATCGATGATTAGGTGTTGAGAAAATGCTTTCATATGTTCTGTTTCACATTCCATTTATTTAGTTATATAAAAAACTATTTTTATGCAAACAAGAATTTTGTTTCTCATGTCTTAATTTTTATAGTAATCATCTTAAAATAATCTCTAACAATATTTTTATATTTACCAAAAATAATTATTATTCTCACGTATATTAACTATTTTTAAAAAATTTTCTGACATCAAACAATTTTTTCATTCTTATTTTTTATTAGTAAATCGTTTTCTACAATATTTATTTGCTTTTTTATTTTTAATTATACCACCGGGTTTTTGTTTCCGGTGCAAATTACGTGAATGACGATAATGCAATGTGCACGTAAATCTTAAATACGGGGCATGAGCAAATCCGTTTTTATTAAGACGCGATGAAAAGTGAATAAATATTTACTTTGCTTGAAATAATCTTTCCTCTGCAGCTCTGTTCTCTATAACGCTACAACATCCGTATGTGTTCTGTTCTCGTTCTTGCACGCGCGCACATTGACGGAACAGTTTTAAACTTGAGGAAACCAATTTAACGTCAAAATTAACTTTATGTTTAACCAAAATATACAATTGGAAAGAAAAACATAATTTAAGTCATAAATTAACAATAGAGGGTAAAATTGTTCCTAGATTTATTAAAGTTAATTTTAGTTTTAAAAAAGGGTTTACAGTATTAGTTTCAGCCGTCTGCATATTGGTCTTCATCATCAAACTAATATCCCCAATTTTTAGATTGTCTCGATTTGATCTTTTTTCTCTCTTTCACGAACTTTTTATTTCTATTGAAAATTTTTATATTTTTTAACTAAATTCAAGATACGAAATTACTCATTTATGTTCTTAATATTTCTATTAAAGTGAAATTTCACAAATGAATGTTCAACTAGCCGTAAATAATACTCTACAGCAAAGCGAAGATAAATTACTTCCGTATATACTCATCATGAGATGAAACAATGTATGAAATGAAAGTTTAAATGTTTTTATAGTCCACTTTAAAAAATAGTAGGTATATAAATTACCTCTTTTTGTTTACATTTATTTATTCTTTCTCACTAAAGAAATACATTCTTCACAAGAATTGTTAATAAATCTTTTTTTAGAAATAGATAAATGTAAATTTTTGAGTAAAGAAATAATACAGGACGTTGAACTGTATGCGCTTTAATCCCAATTTTTCGTGGAAATAAATCTTCCGTAGTCATCCCCGTATTCAAGGTCGATGACAGCTGAAAAGTTCAGAAACCTGAGATTTTTTATTTGCCTTCTAAATTTCAACAACTAATTTCTTCGAAGTTTAAGTTAGGATTTTCTCACTTTCGATCTTTTGGTCCATCCCACTTGCGTGGCTGTCAATCATCCTAATGGGCTCATTTTCACTCAACGTTAAGTATATTTACATACTTTTTGGAATTAGCTGCCTTTGAAAATAACTCCTATTATCCATGATTAAAATTAAATCCCTTCATCAAATAATATCTCAAATAAAAATAGTGGATAATAAAAAATGTTGGCTAAAGATGAACTTGAGCTTCAGCTCTCCATTTCCTTTATTTTCTCATTATTTTCATGTCTTGAAAATGGATGTGTCGTTTGACGAGGCCAGAAATAAATTTAGGATCTTGAGTGCGAGTATATTTTTTCATTTACGGCTGGAAATAAATTCGCGCTTCTCCACGAATCAGTAACGCTGCAAGTTTAAAGCTCGCTTGGAAGCAAGGACGCGTTAAGGAAGAATTATAAATACTGCGCAAAAAGTCTCTCGTATATATCCGTTAAAAAGCAAGTCCCTGATTTATGCAGAGTGACTTTTGACTGACTATAAAAGCGCAACTGCAAAGTGATGAAGGCTCCAGAAAAGCCTTTGACATTTATTTCTCGTTTTTTAAGAGAAAAAGAAGATCAAACAAATCACACTCATTGCAATCCTAAAATAGGAGTCTATATTACAATCTTTTACAATTTCAAGGGTTGGCAAACTGCATTTTAAACCAGGAAAAATTTGAGAAGGTAGAAAGGTGAAGAACAATATTAAAGTTAAGGGAGGAAATTGAAGAAGACCAAAAGTTTAGGAAGAAATGCAGTTGAAGAAGTTCAATAGTTGGAGGGATGCAAATTTAAAAAAACGTGGCAATTGGATAAAGCTATTAAACAAATATTTTTGGAACGCATTTGTATTTCGAATATTTCACTAAAAGTGAATTCAAAGACTGGACCTTAGTTGTATGACCAGTTGGTAGTGTATGAAATTATTTATAGAAGATGGCCTCGAAGCTCCACAAACACAACGTTGGTCAAGAACATTTGTTGCAATAGAGGATTTCCGTTACCTTCTTCATGGAAATTCTTCCACTTTAACCTTGGATTCCTTAATTCTTAACTCAAAAAAAAGTATCTTAAATTTAAATATCTAAATCTAAATTCAAAATATCCTTCTTGGATTTTAAAGAATTCAATTTTGAATTCTAGTTCTATAGAAGAATATACTCAGTTTCTGATTAACTTGGAAGAAAATTGATGATTTATTAATAAATGGGTGTGGCGATTTTGAAATAGGAATCCAAAGCTTGCATTGAAACTAAGATTCGACAAAAATAGTTGCAGGAGCTACTATAATATAAATAGTATAAGTACAACTCAATCTCATATGCACTGACCACAATACTTGCTTCCTCTTCGTCCAAAGTGCGATTTCGTCTCAGCTTGACCTGCTTTCCAATTTCTCTCATACACCTACTTGACGGGCTTTTAGAAAAAAGTTAATGGAAAAATAATACCTAAAATGATAGAAAACACAGAGATATGCAAAAATATGAAATAATTAGAATGAAAAATATGCTAAATGTGTCGAAATGTTCTTGGAAAACTGTGAAAAAAATATTAACAAAAAATGTATTTTAAATAAGAAAGAAAACAAAAAGAGAATGACGAAACGAATCCGGAACTAGCGATTCAAGGATAAAAATAATCTAGACTCGAATGACGTATTGCCCAGTCTCTATAACAGAAGGGAAATTCCCATGACCTATCTTTTGCTCGCTTTAGCTTAAATTTTTTTATTATTTATTTTCTACATGCAGAACCGAGTCACCATTTTTTCGTCCATTCTTTATTCTTTTCTTCGTAGGAGTTCATTGCCCGAGGTTGAAGAACGTGAAAGGGTAGGGCAGTCTAAGAGCTTGACAAATTAACTCGTAAAAGTTTACCTATTAGAATTCAAGACGAGACTATTTTCCAGACAGGTAACCATTAAACAAAAACTGGTTTGATTGGACGATATAATTTGTAGTTCTTTATGCAAGACCCTGTCCGCAATTTGTTCACAAATTAGAGATTTACAGCTCTATAAAAAAATCCAGTTTAAAGTGTTGTAAAATTTATATAAATATTTTGCAGAAAATGAGGGAAATACCAAAATTGAGGCCCATTGAAAATCAACTCAAAATTTCGAAAAGGGGAAAATCCTAGAATTAAATTCAAATCTATATTATGTCTTATATTAAACAGCTTTATGCAAACTTTTGTAAATAAAATTTAAAATTAGAAGAAAATTTTGAGAAAAGAAAGTAGAACGTAGGGATTGGTAATACTAATTACCGAACACCTGGTTCACGTTCTGGTCTCGTTACTCATCCAAATTCGCCTGCTCTCGTGAATAGGATTAAATAGAACGCGAAAGGTCTGCCAAAATCTTTCACCGACAGCGAGTCTGTCAAAGGCAGCAGCCCTGTCAACTTGTATTTTGACCATGACTAATCTTCCCTTCAAAAGTACTCCAATTACATTCGATTTTAAATCGATTTTCTATCACTGCAGCATTTTTGTATTTAACTCACTTAAATGCAAAGCAAATCTATTTTAAAATCAATTACATATTTTTATTTGGGGGCTAAAAGTCGTTAATTTGAAAAAAAATCCAGACGCTGTCAATTGTATAATTGACTAAATTCTTGGAAAATAAACATTTTCTGAAGTTAGAATCTCAGTCGCAATTTCTTAGATTTTCTGAAAACGCCAGAATGATTCGATTGCGTCAATGCGTCTGAAATATTGCCCAGCCAACTTATTAAGTTTCAAGTGATGAGAAACAGTCTTTCTAAATACGAAACACTCGTTTTGAATGAAGATAAAGATAGAAAATATTCAATGAACTTTTCCAAACATAAAAATAAATACTGCGCCCCATCTATATTATCAAGCAAAGAACTTTTCAAAGAAATGTTAATCATTTTTTTTTAATCATATTTTGTTATCTTTGAGCGAAGTCATCATTCTTTAAAGAATTGATTTTAAAATAGATCACACAACCATCCGGAGAATAAAATCGCAATTTACATTACGAAACCTTTTCGTCGAGTGCTACGAAATTAACAGAATTGAACTCTGTTTTATTCTAAGTCGAGCCTATTTTAGAGCGAAGAAGTCGTCACTATTGGTAGCGCACCAATATAGTATAAATTATCTTGTAAATCTTTACCATTTTGTTTAATTAGACTCATTTTCTTTTGTTGAATTTAATTAATAGTTATTCTTTAATTAATTCCATTTTTAACTTTTCAGGTGTCCCTGCGCATCCAGAAAAATGTCGGAGGCACAAGGTAGAGAACATTCTTTAAAATATATATAGATTATAGGCATTGAATAACGTTATAAAATAACGAGTTTTTATACTGAAAATGTTTGTCTTTTCATTCCAGACGTTCAGTCCACAGAAAGCAAAGATAGCAGCGATACTGAAAACTCAAGACCAAGAAGTGAAGTGGATGAAGATAAAAGATTTTATAATCATGACGGATCTGAAACACCAAAATCAGGTTTGATTAATTTTCATCTATTTTTACATTTAAAATTTAATAATAAAAATGATCAATAAAAGTTGAGTAAGTTTGAAAAATTAAAGTATTCGAGTAAACTTGGTTCCAACATAAAATCTAAACCCTTTGCAGAGTTTTCAAGTAAATAAATTTTCCTCCTTGTCGATTTCCTCCGTTTTCCTGGTCCGATCAACATCTTGTAAATAAACTAAACACGTGGAAAAATAAATGCAACGCAATTGCTAGAAATCAACAATATAAACTTGCTTCGTCAGGTCTCGTCGTCTTTAGAAATACGCATAGGACGAACGACCTAAAATAAATCTACAGAGAATTGCCGCGTTTTAAATAAAACCGAGTTAGTGACTCGCGTAACAAAGCTCTTGGAAAATACCGCCATATGATCACATATATCTAAAATTGCTTCCCAATGCCTATAACTATTGTTAAATTCCTAAAAATTATCAATACATACATTAAAATCTAAATTGCCTAGTTAATTTTTTTTTATTGAGCTGAACTTCTAGTATGGTATGCAATGAAGCAACGCCCAGGGAGTAGTAAAGAAATTCTTTCCCGTGGTCTTTCAGAGAGCATGTCGACGCCAAAGAGCGACGAACCGGAAAAGAATGTTGGCAGCGCCGACTCGGACGTGAAGCCTTCAACAAAGTCGACTCCGGAGATCCCAGAGCGACAGCCCCAGGAGCAACAAAGCAGGCCCGGTGAGTGCAATTTATTGCCAGTATTAGTAGAACGTCTGCGTTCGGCTCTGGAGCTCTCCTGCTCGAGTCGAAGTAGCGAGGACCAACTTCCCCTTGAGGACTCAGGCGTGGATTCCGAGGAAGACCTTCGAAACTGGGCGTCCGGCCTCGGTACTTCCATGGACCAAAGTGAGACAGTGACCAAGCCTAAGCTAGACCTAAAATTCCTCGAAGAGCTGCTCCTCTCTGACATTCAGACTGCCCTGGCCCGTCTCCAGGACACCTTGAAGCGAGTCGACATAGGTGCACTCACCAAATACAACTCCACACTCGACCCCACAAACAAGCTTCACCTCCTCCGTCTCATATCAAACCTCCTAGCCAAGTTGAAGATTCCAGAAGACGCCATCAAGTCTGAAAGATCCGATAACAAACCCCAAGTCCAAAGGAGAAACCGTTCCGAACGCCACACAATCGGGGTCTCAAAAGAGGAACTTGCCAGAGCCAGAAAGTGGCTTGAGGGACGAAATTTGAGTCCTAATTCTGGAGAGTCTATCCCAGAATTCGATTTCAGGCTCAGCTTACTTCAAAACCAACACAAGACCGAAGAAGTCAAAGAGGATTCGGAGAAGATCCTTGAAAAGGTGGAGAAAGCCCCGGAGATTTTTGAGAAGATTTCAGAAGTCCAGGAGAAGATGGAGAAGTTTGATCAAGTTCATGAGAAGTACATGAAGGATGCGATCAATCAACAGCAAATTCTTCAGAACAAAATCAGGGAACCCAAGGAGAGTACCTATGATATGGACAGACTTTTGGACAACTCGCTAGAGAACTACAGATTAGACGACAACTACAATGAGCAGTTCGCTCCAGCATTTTATCAGCAGCCTAGTGCTCCCAAGTACAACAAATTCCTCGCGAAGAAGTCGAGGATAAAAAGAGCTAATACGATAGATATACCGAATTATTTAAAACTCCAATCTGAAAGAAGTCATCAAAATGGGTGTATTTCTTTGAGAAGACCGATTGATATCAGTGATAAGGTGGTTTCGAATGGTGCCAAGGTTATTCCCTCCTTTCAGCCCAAGACCGAAAATGATCGAAAGTTTCTGGCGCTTATTAACAAGAATAATGACACTGGACCACCCGTTACTTCAGTTCCCTTCAAGAACTTTGCCTACAGGCAAAATTCCGTAGCAGACAAGAACTGGAACAATCGGTTTTCTCATATCAAAACTGCTTTCGATAAACAACAGAGTCCCGACAAGTCACCGACTTTAGATAAAATAGAGAATTTTGAGAAATATTCAGAAGGGGATAAAATGAAGTCTCTTGGCGTCAATGAAAACGTTGTCCATGGATCGATGAGTTTATCCTACGGACCAGCGAAGAAGTCCAATGGATTTACTCACGCACCAACTTCACCTTTCCAGAAGATAGAAAAACCCCTAAAAACCGAGACGCCTTCTTTCCTTAAGCCTGGATACATTCCCAAAGGTGGAAGCAATCTCCAAGCGAAGGTGAAGATGTTTGATCAAGAGCAGAATCAAAATCCTCCTCCACCTCCACCAATCAGAACCAAAGGCAAACTACTCAAAACTACTGAAAATATTTTCAACAATATCAACCACGATGATAAAAGACCTGAAAGAGTCACTGAAAATGGTCATCTGAACTACCACTCCTTCTGTAAACAATTCGCCCCGAAGGGATCGAGTATTCTCAACAAACCTAGTCACTTAGAATTGGCTAAATCTAAATTCACCCTTAATGACGAGATCCAGGTCAAACCCAAGGAAATTAAGAAAATGCCCTTTGTATCGAGCCAGAATGGGCCCTTTCAGAAATCGAAACAAAAGCTTCTTAACATGCAGCAAGAGGAGAACTTCGAGCCCCAGAAATACCAAAAGCAGTATGACGTTTACCCACTTAACGTGAATTCCCCACATATTCCTAATTGGACTTACAGACACGATCAAAGTAAATCAGATCAGAAAAACCATCCAAGACATCGGTTTGAGAATCTAGAGAACAACAGAAGACATGAGAGTTCTAGATTCAGCAAACTTATCAGCGAACCTGTAAGTAGTTCGGTTGGTGTCCAGACAGGAACTCTACCTCATCCAGAACAGAAAACCAAATTTGAAGATCCAAGGACTCAAGGAGAAACTAAGCGAAGATCTAGTAATGTTTCTGTCCAGACTTCGGAGTTTTATGACAACGCTAAGAAGTCCACTTACGAAAATAATAAGGACTTAAGGAATCATGGAGATCAATACGGCTATCCAAATTATGATCATTACATAGAAAGAAGAGTGTCTGTTGAAATTCCTGGAGTTCCCTTAGACGCTAACCGAAAATTTGATTCTTCCAGATTACCATTAGAGCATCCTAGAATTCCTCCAGAGCCACCCAGAATTGAACAAACCGGACCTCCAGTCCCCGAACGCACAAACTATGGAAGCGTACTCCTCAGGAATTATAAAACCGACCAGGCGCCTAGATCCAAAAGCTCCTACTACGATTACGAGGAATCACCAGCCTATGTTCCTCCAGTTCCAATCAGAAGCAACTCAATTGACAAGATACATCGCCTCTATCCCGAAGACGAGCCCAAACAAGAGGAATTCATACCAAATATGGAGCATATCCAAAACCAGGACATCAGTTCCGATGGAGTAGTCACCAGATACACTTGTGCGATAGCAACAGTTGCATCAGTACCAGACAGTCCTGAGTCTTTTGACGAAGCCCCAAAACCAAAAATTCCTCCCTACCCTATCTTCAACGAAAAAAAAGAGACCCCAAAGGTGGAACCACCAAGGCGTAAAGACTCCCAAGTGAGTTTTGAGGAGATCCAAAGACATAATTTACTGCAGCAAAATCTTATCAGGAGGATGCAGGAACAGAATGCTAAGAGTCCGACTAAGATCTCACAGGAAACACCAACTATTCTATCAGTTCCAACAGTTCCAAAACGTGAGAGTCCTGCCTTCGGGGATACAAGATCCCCAACCAGTCCCTCATTCCTCTTTGGTAATAAAGCCACCTTAAGGCATGGTGCAGATTCTGGAGAAGGTCGAAGGACCCAGGAGAAAATCAGCATGTTTGAAGAGAGGAACAATCCACCAGTCAAAAGGCACTTTAGACCCTTGAATGTTCCTCGAGCTGACTTGACACCTCCAAGAATCAATGTGGTGAATCCTTCCAAGGTTCACAAGCCTACCTTTAAAAATGAAAAACCTCTTTTGAACAGCGTCAGTCCTGTAGATTCTAGCGATGAGTACCTCATGTCTTGTGCCAACAGGCCATCAAGGAATATTGTCCTAACGAAGTCGGAGTCCTGGCATCAACTAGCGATGGCTAAAACCAATCTTACTGTCCCTCCGGCTAACTCCAGCTCTTTAATGAAGCCTCCAAAGCCAAAATCTCCTTCTTCTTTGAGACTCTCGAAGCAGTTCGAAGCTTCTTCTTCCTCAGATAACATAAAGAAGATGGAGGAAAGGATCCAGAGGTATTTCCAGGGTCCTGGGGGAGCTTCAGTGGAATCGAAAAGGGAGGTGAAGAGCAAGAGGACCTTAGCTACGAAGAGAAATTCAAATAGCTTGATGAGGAGTCATACGATGCCTCATATTTATGATGATAATAAGATTTTTGATGAGAGCGCCGATGTTGAAAAGGCTTTTGACAGCCTTTTTAAGGAAACGACCCGAAACGACAATCGTTACTAAGAGTGCGATCGTCCTTTATTCGCGCTCATCAGAGCCTTACCTTTTTGTTTGATAAGTAACCAGTTAGTGCGTCTTTGCAAGAACTTTAAATTAACGAAAACTGCAGCGAGCAACGAATCGAATCCGCGCTGAGTTTTAGACGCTGTGATAGCCGAAAGCCTATTTTTTATGTCGTGTCTGATGTGTGTTTCCGAAGCCATGGAGTAGAGATGGACGGTAGTAAACTCGAGGCAGCCCCAATAATCAGTGAGTTGTTTTGTCTCATTTCTTGGGATCATTTTATTTCTTACCTTAGAGATGCAACTTTACTACCACTAATGACAACTCACCCTCCCAATACCACTCTGGATGTAGGGTGGCTATTTAATTTTCCGAAGTTCAATCTGGTTATAACCGGGTAAAACTCATCTGGTCTAAAATCAGAAATTTCCATTGATTAGAAGAAAGATTTTTAGTTTTTTTTTTCTAAGCAATCAAGTATTCTTCTGGATTTGGGAAAAATGAGATTTAAAAAGAGCTTTGGTATCAATAAATAGCTACTGGATTTAGAAATAATAACAGCCCGGGCTTTGAGACGGGGTACTAATATTTTTGAGGAAGTGATTCTACGGATTGAGTCTCTTTTAAAAAAATGGTGCTCAATTAATTTTCATATTAGTTCTTGAGAGAAGAAGCGCTTCAGTGTCTTGACTTACGAATTATTTTTAAAACTTAATAAAAACGGTTCAGACAATTATTCGTTGAAAACAATCAACTAATTTTGAGTTATAGCCTTCATCACCAACTGTTTTCATCAATCCATTCTCCTTTTCCAAGTTTTAATACTTTCTCTACCTCCACTTTGCGTAACCTGTTTTTAAAAAATAAATATACATTATTTATATGAAATTGATCAGGAATTTATACACACAGGGTGTCAGAAGCTCAAGGATTTGAAGGATGCAACTACGATTCTATATTAAAATTCGAATATGCGTAGTATGTACCTAATTTTAAAATCAAAATTTGCAGTTGTTTTTTACCTTAAATTTTAGTAAAATAATATTATCTCCCATCCTTTAATTAGAACCTTTTTTTTACCACATTAATAATATTTAATAATAATAAAGTTTTGTGAAATTCTCTTAATTAGAATACAAAGAGTGAATAGATTAGAATTTGTTTGTAGCTCTCTAAGAATAAAATTTACCTAGAACTAACACTATTTAATAACAAAAAATTAAAATAACATATTAAATATAAGAAATAAGAGAATTTATTAAATTAAAATTATAAAATGTAACCAAATTATTTCTAAACTTTGGACCTTAATTCAACGAATCCTATAATCATTCGCAATCCTCCCAATCATTTCTGTAGTAAGGATAAGAATAATTCAATCCCCAATTTAAAGATTTTCTGCATTCCCACAAAAACGCGAAACCCATTCGATTTGAAATATTTACTCAGCGAATTTGAGTAATAATAGTAAAATGCTTCCTTGAAAAAAATAATAAGTGAATCCGATTAGCAAAGCCTAATGATTTCGAGTAAACCTCTTTAGTATGGATTGAATTAAGATTTCTCTTTGAACATTATTTATAACCCATCTTCGAAACACATTGTATTTATCAATTTAATTTTTAGTTTATATTAAATATTTGTTTT
>JAUESI010000003.1:4068979-4093169 GCA_032275145.1 Synergus laeviventris | reverse complement strand
ATATTTTTTTTAAATTTGAGAAATATAAACTGACACTCAAGAAACATATAGTGCTAATAAAACTACCATTAGTTAATTATTAGTATGAATATTAGCTGAGCGTGTCTAATCGGTGCATGCGGATCCAGAGTTTTTCCCTACTAAATCAGATTTGTATTCAATTAAATAATTAATGAAGAAAATTATTTTCAGCACCAATAAAGAAGCCAATGTCACCTTTTGCGAAATTTCGCCAACTCGACCGACAAAATAGTGCACCATCTTCGCCAAGGTAGTATAAATTTGATTAAAACTATATATAAGTTCAAAATTAAATCGTTAAAAGAATTATATATATTGAATTCTATTATTTCAACAGCACTCCAAAAACTCCGGGAAAGGATTTTCAGTTCAAGTTTACCGATCCCGTGGTGCAAAACAATGCAGTCCAGATAAAGGAACGACTGTTGGCGTGGTGCCGTGCCAAAACCAAAGAATACGAGGTAGCGTAAGTGCCTGACGTATTTTCAGAAAGTTATATTCACACATTCAACCAGTGCATTTTCATATAACTCCGAGCTACAAAGGCATTGTTTTAACTCTCGAAATAAATCCTTAAAACAAATCTTCCTAAATGTATCTCAAAGAGTTAAAGAATACCAAAAAACGAAATAAGAAAAAAAATTAAAGATTGCTCAAGAAACTAATTCAAAGGAACAATCTTTTTTCAGAATGTCCAGCTGGATAATTTCTCGACAAGCTGGAGTAATGGATTAGCTTTCTGTGCACTTCTTCATCATTTTAAGCCAGAAGCTTTCGATTATCACAGTCTCCGCCCTGAAGATCGGAGAAAAAATTTCCAACTGGCATTTGAAAAAGCTGAGTAAGTATTTGGTTTTTAATAATTTTAAAAACTTAAATTTCAAACAGAAATTTAAATTCAAGGTCAATATTCTAATTCAAATTTTGGTTCATAGTGAAATCGCGGGGATCGCGCCGCTGTTGGACGTCGAGGACATGGTGATGATGCGCCGCCCGGATTGGAAATGTGTTTTTACTTACGTCCAGTCGTTTTACCGCCGTTTTAAGGACGAAGATTAGGCGATCGGCGCACGTTGTTTTTATTATTATTGCACTCGTTTTTGTTATTATTGGAATTCAGCGCAGTACGTCGTAAGATATGACGCGACACGAGCTTATATTTTGTATTTCTGGCGTGATACTGTACTGCAAAGATATAATATATACGTTTATATATTTACAAGAACCCCCCAAGCCTTTTGTATATACTTCAATGCTCTAACCACTTTATATATTTAAAATATTTAAAAACGAAATTACTTTAATTATTTATAATTATAAACTTATTCTAACCGTTTGTAAATTATTTAACAAATTTTCAATATAAAAATATTTTTTATTGCGAAATACACGAACGCATAAGGTACATTGAGTTACTCTCAAAAATTTATTTGACTTAGTTTTTATTTACCTTAAGGCTTGTAATTAATCTAGATTTAGAAAACACTTAAAACTAGTTTAAGTGATCGAAAAGTCTAAGCTGTCGATCATTTCGCGAATCACATAACCAGCATGAATCTGCTGACTGGTCTTTTATTGAAATATTTCTATTTATATAAAATAAAATGATGTGTTAATGATGGAACAAAGAAACTAAGGTTTAAATAATAAATGCTTCATATTCAATGCTTATAATGAAATGCCATTTGCACCTTGGCACTGAATCAGAGCTTTGAGTAATTTGAATTGTAATTAATGAAAGAAAAACTTGCACAGAATGTGTGTCATTTGCTACGAATTGCAAGAAATCTGAAGAAATCTTAAAACACTGCATGACTCGAGGCAGTGGCTTCTAAATAAACAAGTTATTCTCCATCCTTTTTACACATTATTAATAATAATTTTAATCACAAGGGTACTCAAGTTAAAATTCTGTGATGTCTTGAATCAAAGCCGACTGTCATCTAGCGAATTGTTTATGTCTCCTTGATCGTCGCCAATCACCTCCTGAGAAAAAAAACAAAATTATTATTAGAATATGTTTTCATAGCCATATTTTTATTATATTTTTAACTCAAGGGAGTTTTGCTATTTAAGTGAAAATTTGGTTTCGAAAAGTACCTGTAAAACTTCCACGAGGGCTCTTGTCTCATCCAGCATCTCTCGGCAGAGGCGATACTCCTCCTGCATTTTTTCGAGACGCTCGGATAAATCTCTGTTTTCTTCTAGAGCATCTTCGAGTGCTATTCGCCTCCTTTCAGCCAAAACCTCCCAATAATTTTCACTTGGACCGGCTGAAAATAATTGTTCATTTAATTATTAAATCGTGAATAATGGAAAATAAATTTTACGTATTAAGAATTCATGAATAAGTATAATTCTTAAGTAGCTATTGCAATTTTACCTTCGGAAGTTAAATCTTCCACTTCGATTTTGATTTTTCCTCCTCGAGCAGTTTGAATCGCTTTGTCCTTCGACGTGCTCTTCTTGCGTTTGGTTGTTTCATTTTTGGATGTATCGCATCTTACTTTGGTGTTGTCGTTTCGCACCTTAGTGGACATCTCACTAAAAAATAAATATAATTTAAATTAATATTGGTATTATAATTAATATTTCAGTAAAAATTTAAGGTTGTTTGAGATTTACTCACTCCTTAACTGCCTCTTTGACAGCCTCTTTTATGGAGCCGCTGGATCGCAGAGTTCTTCCAGCTCCGACTAGATTTTCTTTATCGGTAGCTGCAGGCTGCAAAGTGTGTAAAGACTTCCTGACTTTATCCTGTAAATGATTTTTGGTAATGAAGCTTTTCTGCTTCGTTAATAAAATTTATATTTAGTATTTCAATCTCAGACATTCATTATTTTAAGTTTAAAACATGAATTTTCTAACTTTCCTTCAACTATCGTACGTAGGTTGATTAACTAAATAAACCAGTCGTCTATCAATAAAAATTGTATAAAATTCATAGAATGATTTGTATAGTAAAGTCTGCCAAATCTATATGAAGGAATATTTCAGGATGAACTTATTCATGACTTCTAAGAAGTAAACAAACTTAAATAGCAACCTGGAATCCCAAGAAATTTATTATCTCCTGTAGCAAAACACACAAATCTCAGTTCTTTTATTAGAAAATGAAGGACGACTATCAACGGAAATTTTCAAAGGGAGAAAACCGTTAGGCGTAACCTCAACAGAGTAAAAAATCTTAGATTTGACCCTCGATACTTTAAAATATGATAGAAATATATAAATTCCAAGAGAAAGAAAGTAGAGCAACATTAAAGAATTTATTTAATAATGACTTATGGTTTAGTAAAACAAAATGAATCTTAAAATTCGGAGAAATTAGAAGAATCTACTAACCTCTGCAGCTCCAGTTTTGGCGGTTGTTACTCGTGTTTCACCTCCAGTTCTCATGTCTTAACCTTGGAAATAAATCAGACTACAGATGAAATACTTTATTTGCACTCAAAATTTGCGAGTGATTAAATCTTATATTCAGTTAGTGACCTAACTGAATGTTTTGTTAATAATTCGAATTAGACATTTATTTTTTGAAGAAAAACACGCGCGCGAAGAACGTTCTTAGTCATTGACGTTTAGGAAGTAGAATGCGAGATGGCGACAAAAACAAAATCGGAAGTGAAGTAAAGGTAAAAATCTGCGCAATCATTCCTGCGCTGGTTTTCAAAAATGGCGGGAAGCTTTTCTAAGGATCTGAAATTTGTAAATGAGTAATAAAAGATATGGGCAATTAGAGTAAACTATAAATACTTAAAGAGCAAACTTGTTAGAAAATGGAAAAGATTAAAAAACAAAATAAATCGAAACAAATAAAAAATCAAACTCAAAATAATACAGTGGATTTAAAATACTTTATTTTAAATAAACTTTTCAATGTTCTCTATAAATAAAGTGAAATATTTAAAACGGACGGACAATACATAGCATTATTTAAATTATCTCATCACTTCAAATTCTTCCACAGTTTACATTAAAGATCAACAACAGAACAACTTCTACTGATCCTAAATAAATAAAAAATACAATTAACTACCTAATTTTTCTACCCAAAAAAATCCCAAATCGATTAATCTAACTATGCCAAAAGTGATGAGTTTCAACAAATTTCCTAAAAACTTAAAACTAACATAAAATTAAAAAACAGTACAAAATGAGATTTCAAAAAAAAGAAATAATTTTGTGTAGTTACATCACAGTTGAAGTATCTAAGCCATCAAAATCTTTAAACTCTCTGTTTATTGGACTTGAAACTCAAATCTAAACATTATGTGAGATTGGAAACTTAACAATACCAAATCTAATCTAAGTATTGTGACTGAGATTAGTTTCGAGTAAAATTTTAAATCTGACTTATGCTACTAGAAACTGTAGAGTGAGATTGAATTGAAGGGTTTCGTAGAATGGGAAGTTTACTGTTTACACAGTTCAACCACAAATTTGCGCATGTTGCGTGATAATTGCTCTCATTGTGAGAAACTTTACCACTCGTTATGACTGTTAAGCATAGAGCACAAGTCAAGTTGTCATTTTGATGCAATGGCCAGACTGGCAATTCTGTTACGATCTGAAATTAAGAAGGAAGACAATGAATTTGTATATTTTGTTGAATAATAAGAACAGAAATCATATTTACAGGAATATTGGTGTAAAATGGTTCCATCTCAGCCCAGATTTTATCGATTTCCATCAACAAATCATCAAATCCCAGGATATTAATATCCATTTCCTTGTGGGAGAAATTTACACGTCTGCAAACAGCTGCAACTTCTGCCAAATCTACAAATAAATAAAGATATGTATATGATAGATGTAATTACGAAATACTGCATATTTTATTTTATAAATTTAATTAAATTTTCAACGCTTACTGCAGAGAAAATTGTATCCTTGGGCAGTGGCTAGAACTTCACGCAGAACTGCTTCTGTGGAAATGTTGGAAAATATATTAGCTGCGACTTGAAGTAGTAAAACACAACTTTCCATGTATTGTTTCCATTCCCAGTAAATCGTCTAAAAAATATAGAATATTAATTTTCAGTTTCGTAAGCAGACTTTTTTATCTTTTAGTCACATTTACAAAACTACGAAACCTGGTGCATATTTTCCAAGGTCGACTCATCTTCCTGACTAGGTGAAAGAAAAGATTTAAGATCGAGACTAGGAACTGAGCCGGATCGAGTCAAAACAGATGCACGATTTCCTAATTCTATACTATTTACTGAGATGCAATCTTCCTTTTGAACTACTTTATCTGCAAAAATAAAAACGTAATTAAATTTTTTTAAATCAGAACAAGTAACAACTAATTGAAGATTCATTAAAGCTTTTCTTTTTACCCGTATCTAATTGTGTTTCGAATTTACTTCCAAGAAGTTGCTGATCCTTGAATTCTTCCATTCCAAGGGCGTCAAAGGCTTCGGAAATTTCTTGAACCAAGGAAGTTTCTGTTTTAATCTCACTGCTCAGAAAACTATCAGCTATAAAGTCAAATTCAGAGGCCAGATCCATATTTGTTTCTGTGCTTAAAAGTTCTAGCTCTCGTACGATTCTTGGTGGTTCTTCAGCAGAAACAAAATCTCCAAAATCGTCTGCTGGGAGTGGATCCACTACTTCTAAATTTCTTTTGCTGAAAGTTGTAACTGGCTCTTCTACTAAAACGCGAAGTGCACTGTACTTGTCTTCTGTTTGCTGTAAATTCATTAGATCCTGTGTACTTTCTGCTTCTCTTGGTGTGGGAATCTACAAAAAATAATTGTGTATAGTTGTAAGAAAAATAAATACCTTGAATAAGGAGATCTTTGTTAAAAATATCAACATAATAAATTTTTCCTCACTTTATTCAACACCAACGGTTTACTCAACCCTTCCACTTCATTTGCAGAAATTTTCTCCACTGTCTGAAATTCCTTTGAAGTAACTTCAATGCTTTTAGGAGGATCATTACGTATAATCGTATCTCTAAGAATCACTGTCTTCGATTGATTCTTCAAACTACATTTTGGAAACAAATCCGTCAATCTATCTAAGTTTCCATCCCCCAAAGAATTTCTGTGCCCCAAAGAGTTCCCAGAATTCATTAAACTTCCTCCATCCTGCAACTGCATTTCTCTACTTCCTCCTAAATTCATTCCCGAATTTTTTCCTGCAATTGCCGATTGCACCTGACTTCCAACATTATTTATCTGTATTTCTCTTCCCAAATTAATTGCCGTATTTCTTCCTGAATTACCCTGATTGCTTTGATTTCCTTGAATCGAATGTGACTGTGTTTTTAAACTCGCTTTCTTCAATTTCTCGGCAGGTTTTTTAACTCCCAGATTATGATTTGCGAGTCTGCTTCCAATCGCTGATCCTTGTTTTGAATCCCACATCGGAATTGTTGGGATCGTGGGAAGCGGAGCACTTTGGAAATCCGAAAAATCATCGCTGGAGTCATTCGATGAATGATTTTTCAATCCTTGACGAGACTCCACAGAAAAATTAATTCCAAAGCCACAGTTACTCGGAGAATTTTTAAGTTCTGATCTCGTTTCGTCAATAGAATTAAATAAATTATCAGCACTCGATGAAGTCACAACTGAATTTGTTCTAATTACAGATCTTGTATTGGAAAAAGAATTTGAGTTAGAAATAGAACTCGAATTCAAACTTGTTGGAACGGAATTTGAACTAGGAATAAAATTTGAGTAAGAAAGAGAATTTGAAGGAGTTTCAAATTCAGAAAATATTTTTGAATCCTGCTGTTTTATCTCTTTTTTAACTGGAATAACGTTGTAAGTATCCAGCAGCGCAATATTAAGATTAGGAACAGGTGGAACTCGAACAAGATGTAAAACTTCGAGACTATTAAAGGGATAAGAAGCTTGTGCAAGGGCCACTAAAGCTAAAACGATATATAATTCTTGTTCCGTTAATTGCCCTGCGTATTTTTGATTAGCGAGCCCCCAAATATAACCCAGAATTTCAGTGGATAATTGGCTGGTGAGTAAAACAGGAAAAATTTTGTTAGTGTCGACTAGAACTTCACCAAGATTCGATCCAGGTCGACTTTTTTCTTCACGGACTGCCTCCAAGATTTTTTTGTACAAAGGTGGCAGGATGTTGGAATTTGGCCATAGCCAGCCTGGAAGTTGCGACATCCTTTTTTCACTCTGATTTTGCACTTTGTACATTGTAAAATCTGAGGAAGAAGCCCTGCTCCGATCAAGGGATTTTCAGGTTAGGTCACTTGTGAAAATTATAGAGAATAAATCACGAAATCCCACATGTCACAGTAGAAAATTATTATTCTCGCAAAGGAGGTTGATATTTCGGATGTTTTCGTAACATTGTAAGAAGATTTAAGGTATTTAAAGACTGGCAAGTGTTTTTTTTTGACAGGTGTCAGATGACGAGTTTCACAATCTCATTTAAAGTAAGTGGAAATTTTTGAAAGATTCTCTGGTTTTCTGAAGGTCTGTTTGGTAAAATTGTGTATTTACGGGTAAATATGAAAGATCGATTGATGACGCATTCAAAGTTATGTTTCTGATTGGTGCGATTGAAATCTTTTAAATTTTAGCCCTGCCGTGTATTCGGGTTTTTACTGTCGAAAAATTATAAGTCAATTTCGAAAGTAAGCCCTTTATTAATCATTTTTATAAACGAAATACTCCTCTTTCTTGTCAAAGAAAAGTCTAAAAAATTATCATTAGAAAAATTTAATTTAAAAAGCGCGCCAAGCTCTGTTCAATTCATTCCGTCAAAATCGACCAATCAAAGCTCTCTTTCTTTCCACTCTCTCACCTGATTAGAAAACGTGGCTAACCTACATCAAACTTCATCGAACCTATGCTCGCCCTGCTCTGCCTATGCCTCGATCGCCTCATTACACCACCTAACCTAGAAGTACCAAAAACTTCCGAAACTTTCTTCAAATTCTTCCGTAATATATAGAAGTTTATGAAAATTCTCATTAATTTTCTTTATCCCGTGACTAATTTCGGGAACCTATAACCCCGTTCCGGGTTTTCATCCAAAATTGAGTCTCCACGTCTAGGACTATCCAGGAGTCCAGGCTCTGTCATTGGTAATCTGCGGCAATCTGCGAGTCTGCGGTGTCGGTAAAATAAACCACTGCACTTTGCAGTATTCCGTCAGATTCCGTAAACGGCGTCTCTCTCATCTTCGTGCTGTAAGCTATTCATTTTCAGTTCATGAGTTAATCTCTGTTCTTCTCATCTCAAGATTCAATTCCATTCAATTCTCAGTTAGTATTAGTCGCCGGAGTAGAGTATCAGTGAAGTGAAGAGAATTCATTTCATTCCATATCATTATTCTAGGAGAATTCTTTGTCAAATAATCAAATGATCAATTCTCATCAGAGTCTCTAGTCCCTGCTCCCACAATTTCAAAATCAAACAAAGTTCAAATAACCTAGAAACAAAAAATTCAGCACGCGTGAATAAAATCCACTACTCGCGGGTCGCTTCCCGCATTTAGCGTGTCTACAACCCCTCGAGAGAATAATTACCCTGATTGGGACGAAATCAGGAAGGGTGAGCGGAAGTGCGGAAGGAAGGAAGGACGGGTCCGCGCGCCCCCCTTTCGAAATGAAGCTCGTCGACCAAGTGGTGCGGAGTTTCAAAGTCGCGAAAGTCTTCCGCGAGAACACTGACCGAATCAACAGTATCGACTTCTCAAACAATGGAGAGCTCCTAATATCCTGCTCTGAAGATGACCAAATTGTTATCTACGATTGCGAAAAGGGCACCCAGGTTCGGACAGTCAATTCAAAGAAATACGGCGTCGACCTGATCCATTTCACACACGCGAAGAACACGGCAATTCATAGCAGCACGAAAATCGACGACACAATTCGATATTTGAGCCTCCACGACAACAAGTATATCCGATACTTTCCGGGACACACAAAAAAAGTTGTGTCCTTGTGCATCAGTCCAATTGATGATACTTTTTTGTCAGGATCGTTGGATAAGACGTTGAGACTTTGGGATTTAAGATCGCCGAATTGTCATGGTGTTATGAACGTTTCAGGAAGACCTGTAGCTGCCTACGACCCTGAAGGACTGATTTTTGCAGCGGGAGTTAATTCTGAATCTGTTAAATTGTATGATTTGAGGAGTTTTGATAAGGGACCCTTTGTCACGTTCAAGTTGCAACAGGAAAAGGAATGCGATTGGACGGGATTAAAATTCAGCCGGGATGGGAAGACAATTTTGATATCGACAAATGGAAGCATTATCAGACTCGTGGATGCTTTTCATGGAACCCCAATGCAAACTTTCACGGGACATTTGAATAATAAAGGAATTGCAATTGAGGCAAGCTTTAGTCCTGATTCCCAGTTTGTCTTCAGCGGTTCTACCGATGGTAAGATTCCTTTTAAATTTTATGACTGTTTTTAAAGACATTTGCCACGGTTTGCAATTTATCTCTTTCTAAGTTGAAGGTATAAGAGTGAGTTGGGGAGTCTGAAATTATTCTGCGACTATATTCTTAACTATAATTAATAAGTAATCAGAGACTAGTCTCTGATTACCTGATTATTTCTGGAATTCCAGATTATTGTTGCGAAATTTTATAAGCTCGGAGTTATATTTATCTCAGACTAGGCAAATGTCAATCATTAACTTCTTCCTTAATTGAAAAAAAATGCTAAATACAATAGAAAGAAAATTGAAATACAAGAAAAAAAGTAAAATCTTATTTGTTTGGTCGGATTCCGATTTATTGTAACCAAAAGCAGTGTAGGTAATTTGTTAGGCTTGAGTTTATGTACTAATAATAAATAGACGCACTTCCTTTCACCTTGAAAACCGACTAAATATTTTATACGTGTATATACTATATATACTATACTTTTGAAAAATCTATCATCTTTAATCATTAATTTTAGTCCAAATAAAAAGCAATTTTATTATCAATTGGTTCATTTAATAATTGTTCCAATTTTAAACATTTAAAAATAAAATATAATGTAAAAAATATTATATAAATCTACCGATATACAATGAGTTTAATAAATTTATCTTTTTAGAGCAGCTATTTATTTTATCTTCACTGATAACAATTTGCCTATAGCTCATGGATTTAAAGTTGTGGCGCAAATCGATATGTTTGACTCCCGCTTAGCATAAAAAATAAGGATAATGTGTTTTAAATTCTTAACAAAATGCATGTTTGTACTAATAAATTATATCAACTTCATCTTAAATTTAAATATTTAATTAAGATTGAGACTGCTTTGGAAAAATTTAACGAATTGTTTTATTTCCAGGAAGAGTCCATGTGTGGAACGCCGACACAGGCTACAAAGTGTGCATCCTGAACGGCGACCACCCAGCGCCCGTGCAATGTATCCAATTCAATCCAAAATATATGATGCTAGCATCGGCTTGCACAAACATGGCTTTTTGGTTGCCGACGATCGATGATTCAGCGTAAGAACCAAATCTCCTAAGTGCTCGCGAGGAATTATCCAATATCCGTATCAACAAGGAGGGAAAACGAGTCCATCGATGCACAGGACGAGTTCCTAGATATTTTCGTCGAGCAGCAACATGCATTTAAAGTACCTTAAGACCCAAGAGAGCCCTGGGCGTAAAAAATACCTTCTTGGATGAACCCGTGAAGGGAACGCCGCGAACCGAAACTATTTCGCATTGTGTATGGCGAAAAGAATTGGCTCTATGACCTACGCTGTTCGGTGTGGCTGTGGATATCGGCGTTTTGAAGTGTTCTTCGGAGTACCTCATTTGGCTATCTTCGATAATCGATATCGACGGTATCAAGTTTCTAACTGCAAGGGTCATTATCTTACATTACCTTGCAAGGTAGAAACTTCATCTCTGCTAAAGTATTCTCACTATCATCCATAAACCTTTCTCAGATCTACGAATCTAATATAAGCAATACCTTCTCATTTGATGAGAATGTCAAAAAATGCAATTAGTTTCGAAGTAATGTAAGATCTGCGGAGTAAAGCTCTTTGTAAATAATTTCACTTTACTCTTGTTAGGGTACGTTCGCCGAATTCAAACATGAAAAAACAGAAGACAATTTTGTATTCTTTCTGCAGTTTCCTTAGATCGTAACATTTTATAGATCAAACCTGTGTTCTCTGAACTTCATTCCAAAGGCCGTCCTCGTGCTGAAAAAAATATTTTACATATTTTATTCGTTTATCTCTAGACATTTTACGCATTGACTCCAAGGTTAGAAACAAATCGTGATCGTGGGTTTAGCGTGCATTTAAGGATATGAAGCGAAATTTGATAGTCGTTGTGTATATGATATTCTAGGTTTTCTAAAAAGTTTGTCGCACTTTTTCTGCTGTTTGGCGATTGCACGAAGTTTGGGTTTCAAATTTACATTACGAGTTCCGGTGTATATATTATTTTTGTATATTCTCTAGCTATTGTAACTAATTTCTAGAAATTTCAAGTTTGAATCGTGCAGTCCTTATTAGCTTAAAAGATACACGAATTTTGTGCGATTGTAAAACGGATGATTATATTTCTAAAATCGATAGATCGACAATTAATTGTCCTTTAAACTTAAGTTTAATTAAGTATTTCCTGAAAATACGTAAAATCCCTCTTAGTGTCAACTTTAAATTTATATTCAGTTGTCTTCAAAACGAGAGATTTATTCTGACTGGTCTTTTCAATTTGTTTTTTAAATACAATTTTTTATCACTATTCATATCGCTAAGCGATTTTCCTGTATTATAATTAAAAAACGAACTTTTTAGAGTGTAACTTGATTTTTTGTCAATTAACCACGTACAATTGAGGTTTAGAGTAAAATTTATAATTATGGACTAAGACAAAGCTTTGTAAAAGATTAGAGAAAACTTAGAGTCAGATCAATTTGTAAATATCTGGATACTCGTTTCTGAGTTTTTTTATATTATTAAGTGCAACCAAGTTGAACTAGCTTCCGCGATACAGAAAAATTTTGTTTGCTCCCTTTTATCCAAAATAAAAATCAAGATGTACTGCCACGTCATACTCGAGATAAATTCAAGAAAACTTTGTAACAATTATAAAATAGTATTTTTATAAAACCACCGAAGCATTTACGGAAGTGTATGTGATCTATTCGACACAAGGTCACTAAACCGAGAAACGAGAACTTAAGAAAAAAATAGAGAAAGACTACAAATTAATTGAAAAAAAACTTTTTTTTTAATAATTTACGATTTAATGTGTGGATTGAATGTTTACGAAGGTTTGTGTAGGTAAATATTTGGAGATCGTACTGCCAATTAAAAATCTTAACTCGCGTAACTCTTTCTAGGCAAAAATGATCAGGAAAAGTTAATTAATTTTTCTCTAGAACTTGATACTTTTCTTTTATTCAAAAATGATAAAACTAGTTTACGATAGTGAATGTTTAAGCGAATCTCGTTAAAAATGAGAAATTGAGATTTTTAATCTTCCGAATATTGCTAACTTCCTTGAAATTGCTTCTGAGGCGATAGTCTGAAATCAAACTTAAAGTGATTTCTTTAAAGCGTAAAAAATGGAAAATAAAATTTGTGTGTTGCTGTGAAGTAAATGAAATAATTAGTTATTAAAACTGGATCGCGAGATATTGTAAAATGTTTTATATGCGTTTGTAGATCAAGAGATAAGGAAATAAATGAGCCAGGTGAAATCTCAAAATGCAGAGACTATAGATAAGACAAAAGATAGTAGAATAAGTAAAAATATCTGGCTGTTACTCGTGTAATGATGAAGCGATATCGCTGTCAATGACCTCCGTGTACCTACTTTTTGTTTCTTTTATACTTACATCAGCTTCCAATCGTGAACTTTAAAGTTAAATAAATTAAATTTTAAGAGTTTTGAAAACGAATCGCTACTTCCATAGATCTCAAATTCTGAAAGCGACTCATTGTTCGCTTTGGAAATTTCTGACACGAGTGCTGTTTGCATTTTTTTTTTGTAGATCGCACCAGTTTTCTGTGAAACGTAATAACAGTCTCCTGTCCATTGATGTAATGTGATTTTGAAATTAACACGCTAAATTCGACAATTAAGAGTCAGTGATTCAAAGTTTTGATAGAGACTTGTTTTTTTCGGTATCTAAGAGTGAAATTTTTAATTCTGAAAAAATAAAAATCAAGAATGACGAGACTTTATCGGAAAATTGAATCATATCTTTTCATTAATACAGTGAGTAATTTCTTCATAAATTTCTTTTTGCGACATATTCAAGTCGAAATTACTGATTTATATTATAAAACACTTCGCCACTTTCATAAAATATTTTTAAATTATTAAAAGTTCATCATTTCTATTGTTTGGAAATTTGTTTCTATTAGAGGAATACTCTGTGGAAAGTGGGAATATTGTATGAAAGAGGTAAGATGAAAATTATTGTGTTTGTCTTTTTCATTCAGCACACGACAGATTTCTAAAATAAATCGTTTTTTGTATACCTCAGATGGGTTTTTTTAATTATTTTCTAAATCCAACTAAATTAAGTTATGCATAAATAGTTCTAAATAATATAGTCATTAAAAATCAACACTTATTTATTTACATTAAAAAATAGTATCATCTAACTGAGTAAGCTAATTAAATTAGTTCCAGCTGAAACTATTTCAAATGATACTGTTGTTTTTCCTTATCGGAAATTGTCGCTGGAGCTCCAGACATTAAATCCTTACCGTCCATGGTTTTTGGGAAAGCTATCACTTCTCTTATACTGTCAGCTTTGCAGAGAAGAGCAATAAAGCGATCGAGACCTAGTGCGATTCCGCCATGGGGAGGAGCTCCACAATCTAGAGCTTCAAGTAAATGCTGTAATTGATCAATTTCGATTTTCAACATCTCCAAAATTTGTGTCTGCAACTTTTTTTCGTGAATTCGAATCGAGCCTCCACCAATTTCAGCTCCGTTCATAACTAGATCGTAGTGTAAGCCTCGCACCTAATTTAGGATGTTTTTTAAACGTTTAGTATTTCAGTAACGGGATTTTCAATTCAATTTAAAATTTAATTCTATCATGAAAAATGTAAATGAATTAAATTTAAAACTACCTTTGTGGGTTCCGTAAAGAGATAGTCAATATCTTCAGGATGAGGTTGCGTAAATGGATGATGCATTGATTCAAGACATCCATCTTCACTACTATTAAATAAAGGAAAGTCTAAGACCCAGAGAAATTCAAAACCTGGAGATCTTATAAAGTGCCGCTTTGCTTCCAAAATATTCGTGAATTCAACTCGTAATCTTCCAATCACCCGTTGCTATACAAATTAACAAAAAACTTCAATTAATATATATGAATTTGTATTAAGATTAAAATTTAAATAATTTACTCTTACAGCATCCGTTTTGTCTCCATAAGACAAAAAGAGAACGTCTCCTTCTTTAAGCTGCAGTTTTTCTAAAATTCTCTTCGCCGCATTTTCAGAAACTATTTTACTTAATTTTGAGGAGATAGAATCGCTACATACTTTTATCTGCAGCAGTGTCATTTTCTTAAAATACTTTCTGGACATTTCTGCCAGTTGGTTTCGAACTGATTTGGAAAGACTTTCCTGATTATTAAAAGAAGATTATATCAGTCCATTAAGTATATTAAATTTATTAACTTTGAATAAAATTATCTTTCCTAATAAAATACTTACACTGCATCCTGGAAAAACTACGGCATAAGCACTGAAAGTTTCATTTTTTTGAGATAGTTCTGGTCCAAAAATTTCACTCAAATTTTGCAGCTAAAAAGAAAATTAAAATTAATCACAGTTGAACTTTCAAATCGATTTCAATAAAAAAAATATACTGTATCTCTATGTTAGAAAAATCATCATACTTGGTACGGAATTCTTAAATCTGGAGTGTCCGTTCCATATTTTTCCATAACTTGATTGTAAGTAAAACGAGCGAAAGGAATTTTCACGGGACTGAAATCTTCTGGCCAACAATGGACTACTAATTCTTCGATTAATTCTAATATCCTTTCTCGATCCGTAAACGACATTTCCACGTCCAGCTAAAAAAATAAAATATATTATTCTGAAATTGAAGCACGATAATAATTTTATTAAGCAAATTTTGAAATTATTTTCACGTATAACTTTACTTGAGTAAATTCGGGTTGCCTATCATGTCTGGAACCCTCATCTCTGTAACAACGTGCGATTTGAAAATATCTATCAAATCCACCAACCATGAGCAATTGTTTAAATTGTTGAGGACTTTGCACCAGAGAATAGAATTTTCCATCGATTCTTGTTGGTACAACAAACTCCTGAGCTCCCTATTATTAATTAATGAGGAAAATAATAAGATTAAACGAGTTATTTAAATACTACAAGCAAAATTATTTTAATAATTCTTGTTATGCTAACCCCCGGAGTTCTTCTAAAAAGAGTTGGAGTTTCGATATCAATGAAACCACACTGATGGGTTAAATAGTCTCTCATTTTTGAAATAACTTCCGATCTCAGTTTTAAATTTCTCTGCAATTCCGGAAATCTGAAAGCTAGATATCTGTACTTCATTTGCAGTTGTTCATTCGCCTTGTTAAACTTTCTTAGAGAAAATGGAAGTTGTGCTTTCGCAGAACTTAACACTTCTAGTGATTCTATCATCACTTCAATCTTTCCAGTTTCCATTAACTTATTTTCTTGACCAGCCGGTCGTTCGACAACTCTTCCAGTTGCTCTTAAGACACTTTCGAAGCTCAGATCCTTCATAATTTTCGATAAATCTTCTCGCTACAATATATAATTTAAAATATATACATTTTTATGGTAAAATTTCTTTTATTGTCAATCAGAGATTTTTAAAAATGATAGTTAAAAAATTGAAATATTTACGTTTTCTTCAATAATCAACTGAGTTGATCCATAACCATCACGTAAAATTATGAATTTTCCCAACCTTTGGAACTCCAGCCATCCACAAAGTTCAACTGTATCTCCAACATTTTCAATTCTGAGTTCTCCGCACGTGTGAGTCCTTTTCGAAAACTTGTTAACCGGTACGCTTTTTACTAAATGAGTAACTTCTTGACTCGCTAAATCATGACTGTGTAACTTTGAGGTGGAAAGACATAGTTGTCTTTCAATCTGATTTAAAAAGAGATTCATTAATGATAGAAACATTATAGATATGGGATTTTGTTCGAAAAAATGTTGTTATAGGTGGAAATTAAGTTTAAAATTTTAAAAAACTATTAAATTTAAAAATATCATTAAAAATGCATGGAACTTACCTTTAAAGCCGGAATCGCTCTTATTTTATGATTTATTTTTAAACAGTTTGCACGTTGTTGACATAACCTCTGGATTATGTTATTCTTAGCCAACATTTTTATGAGGTTCTCAAAGGTTCTTGATAATCACCAAAACGTCACATACCAATTGTCAATATGACAATATGTAATATGAATAATGACACTATATTCATAAATATTCTTTATTCCAGCCCAGCTGACCAGCTGCATGCATTGACTCCGCCATTGATTATATACATATAATCATTATACATATAGCCAAGCCAAAATTGTCAAAATGCAGTTGCGTACTGGTTAAACAGTTTACCCACAGTTTACACGTTTACACTTCATATTAATTTAAGCACTAATTTCCGATTTTGTAAGTTTTTAGCGATAAAAAAAGCACAAAAACTATATCAAATATATCATAAATTTTTCAAAATAAATTATACCACTGACTCCAAAATTCAAACTACGTTGCTTTATTCAGTTAACGACGTTTGGGTTGATTTGGGTTATTCCGAAGTTGACTTTCAATTGCTTTCAATATCTTTTCACAATGGTAAGGAATACAAATAATTAAATGTTGGATAATCTCAATGTGTTTTTTAGTTGGGTAATTAATTAAAACTATTATTTTTTTAAGTTGCCGCTTTCGTTATTGAGAACGGCTCAAAACCATCCCATGGTGAGTTTCTAACCTTTAAAAATAAAAAATCAACGTTTCTACAGTATTTGCTTAAATATATTACGGTTTATTTTCAGCTTGTAGAGTTAAAAAATGGCGAAACTTATAACGGACACTTGGTTAGCTGTGATAATTGGATGAACATCAATCTCAGGGAAGTTATTTGCACATCAAGGGTGAGTGTCATTTTTATTGATTATTTTTGATAAAATGTCTTACTTATCTTAATATTTCTCTTATAAGCTCTTAAATTTTTAAACTATATTTGTATGTCTACTTTAAATCAATTATCAATTATTGGAGTAAGTTTTTTCTTCTAATGTCTATCAGGATGGAGACAAATTTTGGAGAATGCCCGAATGTTACATTCGAGGTAGCACAATCAAGTATCTCCGGATTCCGGATGAAGTTATTGATATGGTTAAAGAAGACGTCCAAATGAAGAATAGAGGACGAGGAGATATGAAAGGAGGCCGAGGTGGTCCAAATCAAAGAAGAGGTCCTCGAGGTATACAAGCTTTCCTTTTTATATTCAGCAAATTTATATAAAAATGAATATCTTTAACTTATTTATTCTAAATGGTCGTTTTACTACGATACTCTTAGAATTCATATTTTTGTTACTGTTTAATTCTTTGAATCGCTTTCAACATAAAAAATGAAGACATTAGAATGACAACTCGGTATAGGCCATTTAATTCAGCTTATGTATTATTCAGATGGTCTTTACCGAGTTTTCAAATGTACTTCAAGCAAAAAATATATTTAATACGTGAAATTTGATTTTTGGTATAAGGTACGTTTGGAGGCAGAGGTAGGGCACCACCTCTCGGTCGAGGAGTTAGCCCTGGCGGTGGCGGAGGAAATAAGCAGAATAAACCCAAGTGAATTTACCTTAAGTTATCTTTTTTTCATCCTATTTTATAAGTACCTAAGAATGGACTCTAATCAAATTTTCGAAAAAAAAGTGTTTGAATGAATGTGTATTCTATATTTCAACGATGCAGAAATAAATAAAAATGCAGTTTGAATTCTGGAAAAAGTATTTACTTAATTCTCAATACCTATATATATTGACACGAAAAGTTTTGCTTTCTTTTTTATCTTATCTTACACGATAATACTTAATCAGTAGTTCTTGTAACAAGAATTTCATATATTTGACATTCATAGCTGATTTACCAGATGCTTAAAATTATGACTGTAGTCCCATTTGTAATGCGCACATCATACATATTTGTAATTCATTAAGAATAATAGTCGGCTGCAAATTATAAAATGCTTCTACACATCTAAGTCCATAACATGAGAGTCCAACCCATTTAATGGAATATACTTCAAAAATGGTCCAGGTGGTAATATAAACATTAATATTTATCGTCCTTCAACTGCAAATAAAAAAGATTATTAGAAATAAAGATCAAGAATCAATTTAGAATTAAAATCACAATTTCGAGATATCAGCAACAAATTATCATCATAAAAAGAAAACTTACTGTAGGAGGCAAGATCTATTTCATCAGGTAATTCGGTAATATTGACGTCGAATCTCTCTTGAACATCATTCAAGATTTTCGCATCACTTTCATCACTCACGAGCGTGATTGCCAATCCCTGAAATAAAGAATTATGTTAATTATATCTTGAAAAAAATATTTAATTTTAAGGGTCATCAATATTTTTTAAAAAGTATTGTAAGGTAAAAGCAAATTTAAAATATATAGTTATTGAGAATCCATCAGTAGTGGGTAGTGGTAAAATTGAGTGTCATCATACTTGGCTAAGATAAGAGATACATCATTTGGAATTCTCAATCTTGTTGAATTCAAAAAATAGATCACCACAAAACATGAAAATTGCTTGCTCTATCACTTTCAAATATTAAATTCATCATTTATTTTATATTTACCTTTGTGCCGAAACGTCCAGCTCTCGCTACTCTGTGCAAATACGTGTCAGAATCTTCTGGCATATCATAATTGAACACAATGTTAACTCTTTCAATGTCCATTCCACGCCCAAACAAATTCGTGGCGACTAGAATTCTCTAAAAGATAAATAAGAAAACCAGTTAATTTTAAATTAGTTTAAATTCCCAACACAGATGGAAAATAAATTTTTTTAATCTAGCCTGAAATAATTACCTTTTGGAAGTCTTTAAATTGTTGATACCGCGACAATCTTTCTTCTTGTGTCATTCCTCTGTGAATTCCAATGGCGGGGAAATTTTGGTCGGTCAAAAGTGTCGCGAGAGCCATACATCTTTGTACAGATTTTACAAAGATTACAACCTGGTTGAATTCCAAAACGTCAAGAAGTTCAAACAACTTTTTGTTCTTCTCATTTTCCTTTAGTTTGACGTAATGTTGCTGTAAACCGTGAAGCGTAAGTTTTGCTTCATCATCGACGTAGACTTCCATGGGCTGCACAAACAAATATTTTTTGGTAAGACAACCTACTCTAGCCTAAATATTCAGTTTACCCGCATCTTAAATTTCAAACTATAGCAAAAGGAAAATTAAAAGCTAGAGATATTTCAAATAGTTCAGAAACTTTTTTTAAAATAATGTTCTTTTTATAAAAAGTACTCAAAGTTGAAATTCTTTTTGCAGTCACAATGAATAAAAATAAATAAATAAATAAAAAGTATACCAGAATGGCTATGAAAGAACTTCAGAGGGAAGAAAATAAAAAAATATATATGTAAAGGTCAAGACCAGTTACACTTTTAAAGAGACAAAAACCTCTGTATAATCTCAATTAAATAATTATTGATCAAAATGATCTAAAACTGTAGGCCATTCTAAAACAAAAACTAGTGATTGCGTGATAATTACATCTAAATTAAAAAATAAAATTCTCTGATTCGACCCCATGATCCTAGAAATCGATCTCTTTGATCTAAGACAAGATAAAAGGTATTCGTCGTTGATTGGGTTAGTCTAACTTTTTACATACGGTTCGGCGAATTCCACCTCTCGGTAGTGCCAACACTCGGTAATGTAAACTGTCCGCAGTCACCCTGACAGAATAAAGACGGCGCACCCAGGAAACGCTCTGCCACTCCACAGATTTCTCGATGGACACATTCCTCTCATCGAAGACTTGTAAATCGATCGTGTTCACCGAAATCTCGACTATGATTGATTCAATTTTCGAGGCTCTACTAATCCCGAGGATAAATACCACAACAGCTTCTCTAATTAAGATTTCTCCTTACACCTAATCGTCGTCAAAAACGTAAAGCACTTTCACTCAGGTTGGGATCCACCCAGATCCATTAAATCTCCTCTCTCTTTCGTTAAAATTTTTAGATATTGCATTATTTATGGTTGAATTTATCACGTGGTATATTTATCTAGCTTCGGATTTTTTGATGTATCTAACTCCCTATCTAATATCGCGGCCCCAGAATCCTCTTGCATCTTCTTTCTTGAGTTCTTCTTTCTTCTTTTCTTGATGTCTTCTTAGCCCCCTCCCAACGACATAGATTTCATTTTCAACCCGAAACCTCCCCACCCTTGCGCCAGCGCGTCTACGATTCATTTTACATATTTCTTTTAAATTGTTGCTGTTTGTCTGTACTGAGTTATCTTTCGACTTTTTTTTAGTATTAACATTTGGTTGTATTATTTCGCCCCTTTCTCTGCTTTTAAGGAAACTTTCTACTAGATGGTATTTTTGTGATGGGAGAGTGGTGCACTTTTAGAGGTAGAGATCATTCAGAATCACAAGGAAGGTCATCCATTGGAAATCGAACGTTTTCGTCCGGGAGATGAGGAATCAAGGTAAAGGATTTTGGTAAATTTTGGAGATCTGCAGATTTCCCCCAAGAGACATTTGATTCATTGATTTCAAGAAACCCATTTCTGCTTTTTCGAAGCGGTTAACTAGCCTAACCCGCGGGTGCGCCTTGATAGAGATTTTGGAGCTCTGTCCTGGGACCAAGTAGGGGCGAACGGAGATTGAAGAGAACAGGAAGATTGGCTAATTACATCTTGCATGAATTTCTTGCAGACTGGTCGTATCTCCTTTGACAATGTGGCGCTGAACATCATGACTTGTTTGCCATGTGGTGTGCTTCTGAATATTTCCTGTACGTCTCTTCGCATATCTGCAACGAAAAAATGGAAAAGATGCCCTTAGGATAGCGTACTTTCAAATTTCAATTAAGGATAAACTAGAAATAGATCGGTATTCTAAATGTTTAATTATTCAGGGTCCATCAGTAGTGGGTAGTGGTAAAATTGAGTGTCATCATCTTTGGCTAAGATAAAAGATACATCATGTGGAATCCTGAATACCGCTGGATTTAAAAGCAGACGATCTAAATGATTAAGATAAAATTAATCAACATACCCAGTAATTCCAGCATTTTGTCGCACTCATCCAGAATAAAATGCTTTAGATGCTTTAAGTTGAGTTTCTTATTACGAACAAGCGCCAAAATACGACCTGGGGTGCCGACTACGATGTGTGGACATGTGTTTTTCAAAACTTCTTCATCTTTCTGGATTGGTAGACCGCCGAAAAATACGCCAACCTGAAAATGAAAATAATTTCATTAACATTCAGTTTTGGTATCAACTTTTTAATTTCAGATCAAATTTAAATATAGATGAATCCTTGACTAGTGGTTAGTTCTAAATTGAAGGTCAAACTTTTTGGCTAAGAAAAATTATACGACACTCGAGATATTTAAATAATTATAAATAATCGTATATCAAATGATTAAGTAAAGATCCTTACCTTAACGGTGGGCATGTATTTGCTGAACCTCTCGTACTCTTTGCTGATTTGGAATGCAAGTTCTCGCGTATGGCACATCACGAGAACATAAACCTGGTTTTCTGTGAGTTCTAGTTGTTGAAGAGTTGCGAGGACAAAGACCGCAGTTTTACCCATACCGGATTTAGCTTGGCAAAGAATATCCATGCCAAGAACTGCCTGTGGTATGCATTCGTGCTGAACTGTAATTAAAATGGAAAACATTTGATTAAATGAGGAGTCGAAAGATTTAAGATTCAAAAATGTATGTTAGTTAAAATATCAGAACAGATCGAATTCAGCCACAGTAATTCTGATGTCCCTATCTGTTAATGTCATCATATAAAAATAATAAAAAATATTAATTACATTTTATGTAACATAGAAAGTGAATTTTGAGGAATATTCGTACCTTCAGATGGATGTTCAAAACCACAGTCGACGATGGCTCGCAGGATTTCCGGCTTAAGAAGGAAGTCTCTGAATCCACTACTGTGAATGGATACGTAGGTACCTTTAACTTCCTTCTTTGCAGGAGCATCCCCACTCCCATCGACAACCTGCTCATTCTGTTCCTCGTCCTCGTAATCTAAAAGGTCGTCGTTATCGGCCATTTCGAAGGGTTTTGGAATTCTTCAAGAAGAGGAAATATCTGAAATAAAATTTAAAAAAGTTTGATAACGATAAACATCACATGCCCTTTAAAAAATCAATCTTAAAAGCAATAATATTCAGAAGCTATTTTTGAGAACTTGATAATATAAGCTAAGACTAAATATGATCCAAAAGACAAGATATTACAAATTAAAAAATACAGGAAAAAAGCCTAATAACGATATTTAATCTCCAGGAAGTCTCGCAATAAATCTTTTGCCCAAATGATGCCACATATGCTAATCCCCTCTCTCCGTAATTCAACGAGCCGCCATTTTGAATGCGAGTTTTTAATTTCGTCAATCACGTAATTGCCGTATCAGTAAAAAAAAAATTAACCTCGCAGCCGAATTAAACATTCCCTTCACCTTCTCCAATAACAAAAACCAACAAAATCCTTCCATTACATGTAAATTATATAAAAACAACCCGGCTTAGAAACCCCGGGGAAATAAAAATAAAAGACCACGATGCAGCCGCCATTAGGCCGAACATTAATTTAACACCGAAATTTTAAAAAAAATCACTATTACACAACCGCAACTAGATTTCAACTACTCTTTGAACATAAAATCAATAAAATTAAGAATACATTTTTTATTTATCGATTTTCATTCAAAATTACGAATTTCAAGAAAAAGAACATAAAAATGCGGTTTCAACATCGGGATACAACACATTGCAAGAACATCAATCAGCGTATAAATGATTATTAAATATACAAGTAAGTAAAAAAATAGTGTGGATTGTATGGTGTCCGAGAAAGGAAGGAAACTTTGGAGAAAATTGTGCACAAAGATTGATATTTTTAGTGAAGATAAAAACGGATTTCACTTACGAAAATGGTGGCTGAAGAGACGCTCCAAGTTGCACAGTACGCCGCCTTTATGGAAATGCACACACACAAATTTCAAGATCTAGAGTAAAATGAAACTTGTAAACCGTCAGAAGAACAGTTGGAACAGATGCCGAACAAACTGTGTGAAGACGAACGGATAACAGTGCCAACTGCCAACTGCCAACTGGCAACTGCTGCTTGAGTCGCTGCTGAGAGAATTGGAGCAATTGGAGAGAACGACCAAGTCACCAAGAATGACCAATGAACAAGAAGCGTCGTGAAGCGGGAGTAGGAGAGGTAATGAATGCTGCGCATGCGTCGTGTTTCGTATACCTACCCAGCAGCCCCATGCATCGCCCCCACTTTTCTGTTCTCTTACGATCCGATCAAGGGATCAAGTATGTAGAGAAAATATTATTTAATGGCTGATCAAAATTATAAAAAATGTTTTTTTTATTTAATATAACTATAATAATTATTATAGTATGAATAATATTAAATTATATAAAAAAATATTATAATTTTTTCAGGGAATGATTTTGTAAAAGTCAATGAGAAGACTGATTAATGGAAAAGTAAATTTAATTTTGGACTGATGAACAATATATTATATTTACATAATTTATTTGTTGCTTAGCCTTGCTAGTTTCTTTCTAGCAGCACTTAACTTCTCTTCGTCTCGAATGTGAAGCAACAATTAAATTATGTAAATATAATATGTTCAGTTAAAAATTAAATGTATTTTTCCATTAATCTCTCAACCTTCTCATTAACTTTTACAGAATTATTCCCTGAAAAAGATTATAATATTTTTTTATATAATTTAATATTATTTGTATTATAATTATTATTATAATTATATTAAACAAAACAAAATATTTTAAAAAGTTTTGATCAGTCATTAAAAAAATATTTTCTCTACATATTTCTGTATCATTGAGGTGTTGAATATTTTTTTATTTAATTATTAATAT